>JANAVB010005599.1:21415111-21416280 GCA_029216955.1 Iris pallida
GACCTTCTCGCAGCATCCACCACCATCTCAGGGCCAAGCAAAACCCTCTCGCGCATCATCCCAAGACAAGGGAGTACGGCACCTCCTCCGTATAGAGCCTCAAAAGGTGACATCTCTATACTGGCTTGGTAGCTGTTTTTAAGCAAACTCTACCAAATGAATGTGGTCCTCCCAAGATCCCCCGAAGTCCAAGACACAGGTACGCAGCATATCCTCGAGGGTCTGAATCGTCCTCTCCAACTGTCCGTCTGTTTGGGGGTGGTATGCGGTACTGAACTTGAGCGATGTGCCCAAGCTGAGCTGCAAACTCCGCCAGAAGTGGGAATGAATCGGCTGTCCCGATCCGAGACTATACTCACTGGAACCCCGTGCAATCGGACTATCTGCCGCACGTACATCTCGGCCAACCTCTCCGTCGACGAACCCACTTTGAAAGACAAAAAGTGGGTCGATTTGGTCAATCGATCAACAATGACCCAATCGCATCCTTCCCTCCTGGAAAGCGCGGAAGCCCAGATACAAAGTCCATAGTGATATGCTCCCACTTCCACTCAGGAATGGGTAGTGGCTGGAGCAATCCACCGGGTCTCTGCCCTCCCGGCCTTCAACCTGCTGGCACACCAAGCATCTCGAAACGAACTGAGCCACCTCACGTTTCATGCCATACCACCAACATGCTGTCTCAAGTCTCTATACATCTTGTTGGCTCCTGGATGCATAGAGTACTGAGAACGGTGCGTCTCCTGAAGAACCTCCTCCCGAAGTCCTCTGCTCGGCACGCACAGTTTGGTACCAGCCTCAACGACCCAACCCCTGCTATAGAGAACTCATCCGACAGTCCTGTCTGACCTGCTCCCTGATGACCCTCAGAGCCTCATCCTCAAACTGAGCTGCCCTGACCCTGTCTATCAGCTCTGACTGCACCTGCAACCCACATCTGCGCCTCGAACCCAGGAACTATCACCTCTATGCCCAAGCTCTCCAGATCTGCCAGAAGGTGACGATCCATCGTCAAACACATGGCCACGGGATACCTGCTCAAAGTATCTGCGACCACGTTGGCCTTCCCGGATGGTACTGTAAGGATATATCAAAATCCTTATCAGCTCCAACCATGCCTCTGCCCTCATATTCACTCCTTCTGGATAAACACGTACTTCAAGCTCTTG
>JANAVB010005599.1:21416293-21483793 GCA_029216955.1 Iris pallida
TTCGAGTGTCTTGAACGGAAGCGAGGAATCCTTCACACCCTGAGTACAGCATGTGCCTTGCTGTAACTGTCGATATTACCATGGGTCCTTGGAACGCCGAGTCGCACGAGTAAGAGAACTCCGTTTCTCCGTGTAGGCGAAACACCACTCTCTTATCCGCACAGTCGATTGTTGCATGACAGGTGCTGAGCCAGTCCATTCCCAAGATGATATCGTACTCTTTGATGTCGAGTACAATTGCATCCAGAGATAAAGTTTTGCCTCCAATTTTAATATAGCCGTCCCTTCAAATCAAAGTTGCAGGC
The DNA here is from genome assembly GCA_029216955.1 of Iris pallida. Taxonomy (NCBI): domain Eukaryota; kingdom Viridiplantae; phylum Streptophyta; class Magnoliopsida; order Asparagales; family Iridaceae; genus Iris; species Iris pallida. Next base: position 21,416,599 of record JANAVB010005599.1, read on the forward strand.
ATATCTACTCCCGAAGGAGTGCTAACACACAAAGCTGTCTTTAGTAGAGTCATACAAAATTTATTTTTCGTTGCAAAATCAGATGAGATAAAGCAATGAGTAGCACCAGAATCAAAAAGTACTCTTGCAGGTGTGCCTTTGTACATCAACATACCTGTTATAACATTCTCTGCGGTCTGGGCCTCTGCCTGAGTCAAGGCATAAACCCTTGCTTGCGCACCTTGTTGTTGATTTGGTGCATTCCCAGTTGGAGCTGGTAAGGTTGGTGGCGCTTGGCCACGATGCTGGTTGTTATGTTGGCCCTGGTTCTGATTGTTATATTGTCCACGGTACTGGTTATTATTCTGCCCACGAGGAGGATACTGATTCCCTCCTCTATTTCTGCAGTCAGCTTCCTTATGGCCCTGTTCGCCACATTTGAAATACTTAACCCGACAATCTTCAGATCGATGTCCCCAACGGTTGCATGCTTTACAACGTTCCGCATGTTGAGACCCCCTATTGTCTCCCGTATTGTGACGCTTAGATGCGTCGTTCCTGCTAGCAGACCAAGGTCGTTTCTGATTATTGTTGCCTTGGTTGCTCTGCGTTGTCCCACGACTAGCCGGCTGATGAAATCTCTCCATCTCGAGAGCTGTCTCGTACGCCTCCCGGTAAGACGTACATTTTCGACTTAGCACATCCCGCTGCAGGCCCTCATTCAAGCCTTGCACGAATCTTCCTCGCTTGGCGTCGTCATTCGGTACCATGTACCCAGCGAATGCGACTCTCTTCAAAAATTCTGTCTCGTAGTCATCCACTGACATACTGCCCTGTCGGAGTGCTACGAACTCATTCTCTTTCTGTTGACGGACAACTGGTGGAATGAATTGCGCAATGAAAGCCTGTTTGAAGCTCTCCCAAGATATCTTCATATCCTGACTATTTTCGCAAAGTGCCTATCTCTGCGAAATCCACCATTCCTGGGCCTTGAGACGAAGTTGTACATCGGTACACTCCACTCTCTTGCTGCCCTGTATATCCAGCATTCGAAAGTAGCCCTCAAGTGTGTTCAAGAATCCCATCACCTCATCTGTCTCCGCTCTCCCATTAAACTCAGGCGGGTCGCATCTCTTGAATTCGGAGAACTTGAAGCTAGTTCTCTTCCGTGTCGGCGTTTCAGGTTTCTCTACCGGCACTTCTACGGTCTCGGTTGTTGCGGCCTTTGCAGAAACATTGGAATCGGCCGTCAGCTTGGTGACAATCTGAGATAGATTATCCACTTGCTTTTGTTGAGCATCTAGCTGCTCCTGAAACTGATACTGAAGCTGCTCTTGAAGCGCGCGATGTTGAGCTTCGCTCTGAGCCTCCAGTTGTTTAATCAGTTTCTCCATTGGGTCAGACGATGAATTTGTCTTTGCGCTATCACCCTTGGTCATTCTACAACAAAGAAATAATTCCATTAGCATTCATAAAATATTTATGGGCTTATTGTATGGAACATTATTTCATGCCAGCGCTATCGACACCATCAATCGAGAAAATTTGCATCAAGATTTCCTTTTTGAAAACATTTTCGAAATTCGAGGAAGTGAAACCGTGATCTGATACCAACTTGTCACGTCCCGATTCGGGGAATCGCTCGCTTTGCTTCGATTCACGTCGAATCGATCGTCCTCGCTAAGGCGTGATGCCGTACAAGTCTAGAGTTGCACTTGTACAAGGCTAAAACATGCACATTTATGTTATTTCAAAACATTTGAAAATATGCCACAGTTGCGGAAACATTGAGTAAGGAATAGGAAGAATAATATTCATTTTATTGATGATTGTAGTCAGAATACAACTTTTCTTGATAATATTTGAAATGCCTTTTCGGCTACATTGATTCATGAAAATAAGTACAACTGATAGGCTGCCATGAAATAATTTTCCGTTCCATACATCATGCCCCTTTAGTACTTTGAAATATAAGCAGCCATCTTTGAAAACTCCGCAATACTTTGTGCGTCTTTAGGGAAAAATAACTTGAAAGGAAACAGCAGTTCAGAAAGCTTTAATTGCGATGTGCGCCCGAGTCTTCTCTAGTACCTGTGGAGGAGGGGTCAGCACATTATAACAATGCGCTGGTGAGCCCCGTTGGCCCACTCAGCTAAACCAACATTTTATTAATGACAAGCATTTTAAAGATATGGACTTATTAGGAACATGCAACATTTGGAGTGAATCATAATTAAGGCAACATGAAAATTCATAAAATCATGTTTACTTTACCATTGGCCGAATCCAGCTTTCCTGCATAAGATACAGGATAATAATACACTTACCGCCCCTGCATAAGACATTGATTAGCATACATTCCCACAATATGACCACTGGTGTTGTTAAACCATATAGACTCTTTTCATTTATTTGCATTTGGGACTTCAAGGTAATGAGATGACAGCACAGTAGGGAGCTAGCCTCTATGATGCCTCGCATTACTCATGCTCCCAAAGCACTTCATTATTTCCTCCTAGGTCGAATCGGTCCCGGCGCCCCGGTACCGTTCGAGGAAATTATTGCTCAATCCTTGTATACAAGTTGTCCATGGTCAGGCGAATGTGTGTCCGACTCGATAAGCACAGAGTGAGAATATTTGAAATAATAGGCAACATGATCATTCTTAGCATTTCGTACCATCATTCTAGGCATCAATTCATTACAGTTCAATATTCAGTTCATTGCAATCAATTCATTTCGATGTTCGATCTCTAGCTTCTTAGTGGTATTGACTTGTGGCATTAGCATCTTGATATCGATCAACGGATGTTGCAAGACAATTATTTAGTTGGCATGAAGGAATAGCGAGAGGGACAATACCACCATAGAGATCCACACTCACCAAATTAGAGAATCGCAGAGAGAGAGAGAGAGGAACACTTGCACGCTTAGCCTTCCGTCACGCGTCAGTCTGCAATGGCACCAAAAGTTTGGTTAATACTCCGTCTCGTTATGTTCTCTTCTCTCAGAATTCTCAAGAATGAATGCAATGCAAATCGATGAAAACGGGCAAGAATCAAATCATCGAAAATCATTCAGAAAAGCATCCATCAAAACCAAGCAACAAAACCAGCATCAAAACATCCAGAGAAAACTCTTGGACACATTTCAAGAGAAACCAATCCGTTAGTTGGAAATGTTCTTATGCACTTGTCCGTGATCGATTCGATGCCGACGGTAAGTTTCCCAATACTCGATTCTGACCGAGTTGATCAAGCCACAAGCCTTACATAGTGAACCGCTAGGAGCGGGGCACTACAATACCCTTTTTGAGTTGTCGAGTATCCCACAACGATGCACTTGACCGCTCTAGGGTCAAGTTTTCCAACTGATGGTCTGTTGTCTTTCACAAAACACACACATCCGAACACTTTCAGTGGAAGTATCCCACTATTATTGCCTCGCAATACTTCACATGGGGACTTCCATCCCAGGATTTTTGTAGGCATCCTGTTGATAAGTTGAGCTGCTGTTAACACTGCATGCCCCCATAGATTTTGTTGGACATTCATGTCGATCATCATATTTCTTGCGGTCTCCAGAAGGTGTCGGTTCTTCCTTTCTGCTACTCCATTTTGTGCTGGTGTGTATGCACAAGTGGTCTGATGCTGTATTCTGTGTGCTGACAAGTACTCTGCAAGCGTCTTGTTAGTATACTTCGTTCCATTGTCAGACCTCAGTACCTTCACCACTGCATTATACTGAGTCTGGACATGCTTATGAAAATTCGAAAACATGCAGATACATCACTCTTATTTTTCATCAGATACAGCCAGGTGACACGAGATGCACAATCAATAAAGGAAACAAAGTACTTATACCCATTCATAGTGTTAGTAGCACATGGACCTCAAACATCAGAATGTACTACCTCAAAAGTAAAAGAGCTCTTATGACCAGTACCAACATATGAGCTTCTAGTAAGTTTTTCTAACTCGCATGCATCACATACTAATTTCTGTTTATTTGTTTTTGTATAAATATCTGGATACAGCTTACTTAGAGTATCAAAGGAAGAATGTCCCATCCTCCTATGATGAAGTATCAAAGTATCTTCAGTCCTCTGCTGCAGCTCTCCCATTCCAGCCTTCTCTGCCATAGATACCAATGCTGAGTCCAGTCCTTCTCGATCTAGGTACCACAGTCCCTCATGCCAAGTGCCAGTCCCAAGTCTTCGTCCCGTCCCTTTCTCCTGGAAGATCACCTTAGGAATATCAAAAGAAACAATGCATTTAAGTTGAAGAATTATAGAACTAATAGACAGAAGACTGACTAGAAAGGATGGAGCATGTAAAACATTGGATAATCTTACTGAACCTGTACAATTAACAGTACCCTTACCGACCACTGGCTGGAAAGTGCTGTCTGTAGTCTGAATGGTGTCTGTTGATGCTAGGTGAGTGTATGAAGAAAATTAGCATTTTCGGTCACATGTCGAGATGCTCCTGAGTCGATAATCCAGTCTGACGTTTTAAGGGAAGACATAGATGCAAGAGCAAGTGACTCGTCAGTACCTTCTGATGGGTGGACATAGCGGCACTGCCTCCAACGAAGAATGGGGTGGATGCTTCCTCTGTTCCACTCCTCCGTCTCCCTCGGCTGACGCTCTCTGCTTTCTTTCCAGCATGTTCAGCAGTGCCTGATCCTCTTCAGTAAAGGTGCCAGCAGCTCCTCCATTCCCTTCTGCTATTAGCAGGTTTGTCCGATACCCTCCTCGGCCGCCTCGTCGACCCTCTCGACCAAGGTTGTAAAAATCGCTAGTCGGCCGCTAGTCGGTTCGTGGGGACTACGGATTAATCGGACTACTCGGGAACTAGTCGGATTAGTCGGTTTAGAATTTTTAATGAATATATATATATATATATATATATATATATATATATATGTAATATATTATAAAAATATTTTAAAAAATAATATGTTAATTGTTGAACTTTTAATTATCGCAGACTACAGTGCATTTTCTTATTCATTATTTTGCATAAATTTCTATTTCGATAAATATTTAAATAATATGTTAACAACTTACTATTTTGCACGGAGAGTTACAGTCGCAGTAGCAAGCAAAAGCAAAAAAAAAAGTAACAAGCAAAAATTAAAAAAAGAGCCACAACAACAGTAGCAAAGAGATAACAAAACAAAAGTAAAAATAAAAAAAGAGTAGGCTAGTCACTTTTTTCAAAAATAGAAAAAGGCAGCAACAAAGAGTCGACGACGGCTGCCTTGACGAAGTCGACGGCAGCCCAGACTAGTACCAATTTAGCTAATTTTTGGATGGACCAGCCCCTAATCGAGTCGACGGTGGCCGACAAGTGACTAGTCTGGGACTAGCCCCTAGTCGAGTCGGCGGCGGCCGACTAGCGACTAGTCGGCCGCCTAGAGGGATTTTTACAACACTGCTCTCGACCACGGCCACGTCCAATATATTCTCGTACGTCCACCACCTGAGTCTCCCTCCTTAGGTGGTTTGGTACAAGCATACCGATGATGGCTCATCTTCCCGCAGTTGTAGCACTGCCGATTGTGTTGCCAGGGCTCTCCCTTGGATCCTGTGTCGCCCGAGCTAGTAACCGCTAGTGCTGACTTTGCTTCGGGGGACCACCTGTCCTTGCATGTAGTCTGATGCGCATCTCCTCCTGGATCATGGCTGAGATAGCCTCCTCGAGACTAGGAATCTCTGGTTGGACGAGGAGTAAGGCTGTCCTCTGTGCGAATGCTGTAGTCAGCCCTTTGAGGAATTTCATCGTCCTCTCCTGCAGACACACATGTCTCCTTGCACTTTGGGTCCCCGCAGCTTGTCCGTTTTGAGGAGTGATCATAATCCAGCCAGAGATGCTCCAACTCTGTGGCGTACTTCTGCACCGTCTTCTCTCCCTGTACGGTGTCGTCGATCTCCTCTTTTATCTGGAAGATCCGTAAGTTGTTCCTCACACCATCATAGGTTCTCCTCAACTTCTTCCACACGTCTTTCACCATCTCAATGCCATCTACTGTGGAGGTAATAGACTGGACTAAGGAATTGAGAAGCCAGACGTAAATCACCATATGAGTGGATTTCCACTCGTCGCGTCCTGTCGAGCCCTCGTCCGGCTTTGTCTTCTCGTCCGTCAAGAATTCCTCCAGGTTCTTTCCTGCAAGGGTTCTTCTCACCCGCCGTGACCAACTCAGATAGGTGGCTGGTCCGTCCAGCTTCAGATCGATGGAGGGAAGTTCCAACTTTGACGACGTTCGTGTCGTGCTCTCACCAGCCGACATCTTCATCAACATCATCAACGTCGCAACATCTGTAGCATCTAGCTTCTTGAGGATCGTCTCCATCGATGCTTCTTCTCCGATCACGTCACGCTTGCTCCACGACTCACGCTCGTTCTCGTCGTCCTCTCCTAGATCCGAACATGTCTGATTTCATCAAATCTAGGCATCGGCGTCTCCTTCGTCTTCGCCGTCCTCTCCTACGTGCGGGGAGAGGGGGGTGGCGCGCACAGCAGCAGCCACGGCAGCAGCGGCGGCAGCAGTAGCCGCAGCAGCAGCAGCGGCAGCAGTCGCTGCAGCGGCGCAGCAGTAGCTGCTGCAGAGCAGCAGCGGGAGCGGCAGCGTGGAGGGAGAGAGGGAGGGAGAGGGGGAAAGGTTATGTTAGAGTTTTGGTGGCGGCTAGGATTAGGGTTTGTGGAAAGGTGGCTCTGATACCATGTTGAGATTGACTGATGAATTTCATTGATAATCTCATAGGCTTTATATAGCCTTTACATGATAGAATATCCAATGGAATATTCTGTGGCATATTCTGGCATCCCAAATATACCCTCAGGATATTTCCATACTAAATATAACATATTCTCATACTAAATATATCAACATATAGTCTTAAGTTATATATATATATATATATGTATATTAGTTCATTTTCCATTGGTTGTTTAATAACTATTTAGCTCAGTTGGTTAAGCAATGACCTTTTCACTCAAAAGGTAATAAGTTCAAGCAATGTTATCTACTTTACTTTTTTAATACTCATTAAATTTTAATTTAGTATATATTTGCTCCCCCTAGAAAACTTAATGTATTTTTGCTCCACCTGGAAATATTTTCTGGGTCCACCACTGATTGTGCTTAACACATCTGCTAACCTACGGACTTGGAGATCACCTGTACATCTATGGATCATCCCAATTCCATAGTTTAGGTCCTTTTTCTTGTCATTCTATGATCGAGACTTATATTTATTTGCTGCACTGCGAACAAAATGGACACCATCACTTTGCAAACTTTGTTTTTCTGCTCTCTGCTAGTCAATACAGTGAGATGTCATATGGTTTTTCCAAGACATGCAATTTCTCACAAGAAGTTTCCATCAGTTATTCAAACTCTCTGCATACAATAGATAGAACTGCCTAATTTAATGCTGGAAATAGTAAAGGTAACTTAAACCTACATGTGTTCATCTTTAATGCAGATAATTAACCTCCAGGAAACAGTATCAGGCTCATAATCTAAGTATAGCTCATAATAACTTGGAAACACCTTTTTGCACAGTAAGACTCGTCTTAGTGTTTCTTTGAAGAGACATTAACAAAACAAAACCTAAAAGAAAGAGAACAAATAATAATAACACAATTTTGAAGGCTAAAACCTTCTAACGAAAACCTCAAGAAATCAATCCCAAATAGAAAAGACGAAAAGCTACAACAATAAGTGACGGAGCACGTCATGCCAAAATGAGATCATTCAAATTGCAAACAGCTGGTAACCTGCTGATTCCAAAAGGTATAAATCATTCAACTGTCACTACTGAACCGAAGTCATGTGTCTGATAGTTCGCCCCCTACAGAAGAAGTCTCCTTGTCCTGCACCCCATCTTGCCGTTCCAGTTCAAAATACTATGTTAGTGGAGACTCAGAAAGTTGCAAGAACACTCCATGATGCCTTGGAAGGCCTGTATAGTATAGATCTACTAGATTGATAAACAAGATGAAACTCAATCGACTTCTCTTAGGTTATTGTACACGTTTACTTCAGGTCATTTGCTCACTTATAGGTCTAATTATTCAATCTTCTCTCCTCTCAAAATGCTTTCAGTAATCTGTTGAAAAACTGTAACTTGTTATGTGTTTTGACGGCCAATGCTTCAGTTTGGTATCAGATGATCTCCTATTGAATTCATTATGCAATTCATGTAATTTATGCTTTCTTCACAACACCAAAGAGATAAAGTAGGGTGGTTAGAGCCTTCCTTGAAAAAATGGAAGGTCCGAAGTTTGATTTTGTTATTTATTTTCTTATTTTCTGTCTTTTTCCTCTGTTGGAAGTGTTTATGTAGTGGGTGTGGTAGGTGTGGGCTGGAGGGCTTGCTATGGGTTTCTCCCTTGTATCGAAGAAAAGTTTTTTGTGTGTGTCAATGTTATACCAATTATTATTTTTAGTTCTGCTGATGTTGTGACTACTGTTTTCCATTTTAGCATTGTTTTTATATTGTGTTTGTTTATTGATACCAGTGAACTCTTGTATCCATAGGAGACTGCAGCAGCCATGGTTAGCTTAAGGAGACGCAGACTTTTGGGCCTCTGTTCAGGTATCATCCATTATTTGTTCATTGCCTATTTCTGAAGGATTTTATGCCATGAAGAGGATATGGCATTTCCTTTAAATATTATTATTCTTGATCTTGTATGGGGAACTGGCTGCATATTCCATATTAGTCATCCTTAGAACTTGCAATATTGACATGGTTAAATTATTGCAATCAAGATAGAATAGAATTTGATATCATCTTTTACACTACAACTATCATAGTTTCTATGCCACCTGCCTTGCTAATTTGTATCTACTTACTAAGTTAATTATAGCAAAAATAGCTGGAAATGAAGGCCTTATTTTGGCATTACTTGGTATTCTTACTATTAATATCACTTTCTAGAGCTTTTGTAAGTTTTGGAGAAAGAAAAGGGAGCAGGGAATTGATTTACTATCAACAATAACTCATTGAATATATCCTTTTTCTGATTTGCTAATACAATGATTTTATTTACGTTGCTTTCAGGGAAAAAGTCAGTTCCTGTTGAGCTTGCAGCGTCTAGTGAGAATGGCAGTATTGCAGAAAATTCTAATAAGACTGCAAAACCATTCAGTGTTCATCCTCTGCCTCCATTTAATTCAATTCATCACAAGCTGGTATAGACCGATACTTGTAGTTCTTTCCTCCTACTATTTGCCTATTTCATTTGACTGTTGCATTCTTCTGTTGAGTTATTCATATTAGACTGGAAGAAGAGATAATTAATTTGGTTGCTGGCGTTATGAGTTAAGAAAATAATTGTAACAGTGAAATTGATAAATATTTGAAGCTAGTACCTCAGACGGCTAAATTTACTGTAGTAAGGTTAATGACTTGTTGTCTAGCCACTAGCTTTTCTTAGTCAAGACATTTTCCGTGAATATTTTTTTTTAAATTTAGGGAAGTTTGTTTATGTCACACATTGTCATCCAAGACTTTTTATCGAACATTGAGTAGCCTATGAAACAGAATTGCACATCAGAGTTGATTAAGGTCCAAAAAGCCTGACCATGTTTTCACAATGGCTATATCCTGAGGGAGACCTCCTGCCAGATACCAAGTTCCTAGCCAAGGAAACTATGAAGGAGAGGGCCCTGCCCTAAGAAGTAGAAAGCCAGAAGATAGTGAGCAGTTGGATTCTTTTCCCGTCTTGCACCTTAAGCTTCTGCATGCGAGATCAATCCTCCAAGAACGGAGGAAAGAGTCTAGGAAAAGTGGTAAGATGGTGTCTGTTAGGGAATCCCATTCACCCCTGATCACTATATAAACCCAAAGTCTTAATACAACTACACTTCCATTATCAATCCTCGCACAAACAAACTATGATGTACATGTGCATATTGCTTTTTCATTGTTTATCTTTTATATGTGCATATGTTTTTATTGTATTCTTGGCAATAGTTTCACTTTTTGGTCTACTGTGCAAAGTTCAATTGCTTAAAGGTGGTTAGATGCCTTTGTTGCCATCTCAAAGTACAACTTTTCCATCTCAATGATGTGCAGACAAATATTTCTGAAGCTGGCCTTGTATCTTCCAATGTGTCTGCATCTAGCTCATCAAAGGAGGATTCAAGTCAATATTTTCCAGGTTAGTTCTTTCCTTGACGAAGTTTAAAAGTATATGCCTTACAGTACATCCATAGGTATACTATAATATGTAAGTTCTTCAATCTAGACATTTGATCAAGATAACCTGCAGTGTGCATCAATTGAAACAACCAAGTGATCGAGGATTTTCTTTTAATTGTACATTAGACAGTTCTTTTCACTTCCTCCACTTCAGCTTAACTAATGACATTGCCGGTAAAAATGTAGCCATAATATTGTAGGAATTTTTCATCTTTCTTGAATAAATAGTCAGTAACTTGATGTCATGACCCGCTTCCAAATAATCGGGTACGAGCAACGTGAGTACATTCAGCCTACGTCGCAATATTGATGGTAGTGCACTATCGAAAGCTCCTGTAAACACATTCACAATAGCATCCTCCACAACATCAATCAACAATATATATGTATATCACAATGACTATTCTAACTCATTCACAGGAGACATAGTATGACAATAACATAAACAGAACATGAATGAACAGAACAAAGATTAACTAAAAAGTCTCTAAAATAAATAATGGTAATCCACCAAGGTCTCAAACTAAGGGTCCACAAAATAAACTCCAAACAAACAGATCAAATATTCGGTAACAAACCCGCTATAAATAATCTGAAATAAGAAAGTAATCTAAAGAACTAACTACTAAAACTTAGCATCTTCAAAAGCATCATCTCCCACTAAGTCTGGATTAGTAGAACCATCCACGTCACCCTCATATTTACCATAAGGGTTCGTTTGGTTTGCGGAAAGGTAAGGAAATCAATTCCTTGTTCTTTTCCTTTCCTTGGGAAATTATAATTTCCATCCATTTTCATTTCCGGTGTTTGGAGAGAACAAGGAAATTAGAAGGAAAAGGGAATTCCCTATATCTTATGGGAATCATTTTCCTTTCCTCATACTTTCCTTTGACATCCAAACATTGAAATGAATGACTTTTCTTTCCCAACCCCATGATTCCGCCAACCAAACGAGGCCTAAGAGTAATCCTTCTCATCTAAAGCTGTCAACGTCGGTTATCCAATCAAGATATGAACAAACTACAATACAAAAATAAAGTTTACACAATATGATATATGTACTATCTACAGTATGGACAAGAAAGAAAGAAGAACAATTGAACTGCAATATGATAACTAAAATACGACAAAAGAGAACATGACTATACCGTAATAGTAACATGCATAACTAAGATATAAAGACTCCGTGGGAGCTAGCATGTAGGAATAAAACAAGAAAAAGCATCCATCCATGTAAGGTGTTATTTTAGAATACAAGTTTTTCGCATGTGGACATTCGATGCATGAGGTGCATGTTAGTCCCTAAGTGATTTAAGGATAGGAGAGATCCAAGGATGGCGTAGAGTTTTCGCAAGACAAAGTCTGACACAAAGGGAGACGTAGAGTTTTCGCTAGACACAAAGTCTGCACTCTAACTAACTCCAACGAAGCACTGAGAAATGTTACAAACTGGCTTTAAGAAAATGCAAAGTACAGCAACAAAGTGAAAAGCGTTCTTCTCTTTACGTCGCAGACGCCACAATGAAATAGAACAAAAACAACAAAAGAAAACTCGAGAGAAACTCCTCGCTGGGGTGAACAAGTCACTGGTGCTCAAAGCAAGATTCGGCCTACACCCGATCTACTCCCAGGAACCAGCAAGCTCAAGTATGAACCTCTGTAACGCTCTTTGTCACCCTCGGATTGACTTCGGAATAAAAAATGAGCAAGAACAGCTCTATGTGCACATAGACTTTGTTGTTGCAAAGTCTAGGCGCATAGACTTTCTGGAGCTGCTGCAGCTAGGTGCATAAGACTCTCTAGAATGGGATTTGTGGCTTTTTTTCTCTCTTCCAACCTTTTCAAATGAAGGAGCTGAGGCTATTTATAGAGCTAGTTGGCACGTATGTGCGCATAGGAATGTCCATGCGCGCATGAGTGCAGGCCAGCCAAATTCTACGAAATTCGGGTCCATGCGCCTACACAGCTACCGTTATAGCAGCGTGTTGCTCGCCGACAGCGTCGCCCACGCCGTTGGCCATCAACGCCACGTGTGCCGTCCATGCCCCACGCTGACAGCGCCAAAATCAACCTCGCTGACACGCGGAAAGCAACCACGCTTATGCGCCTAGCGTTTAGACGCATAGGCACATAGGCACGTTGGCGCATAGGCACATAGCTCCTAGACGCATAGCACCGAGACACAGATGCCATGATGCATAGACGCCATGACGCATAGCGTCTAATACATGCACCTTAGCAAGCAACCGTGCATGCAACTCGCGCATAAAAGGAGCGCACGAGCGCCATGCGATAATGCGCCATCAAAGCGCCACTTTGCGTCCTTCGTCCGAGTCCGAGTCGCTAAGTCCCTACGGGACTTAGCTCCTATGGAATCTAAAGAGAATGACAAAACAAAGGCTTGTTCTTTGTGATTTAAACTTAACCCCCTAGGAAAATCAACCCACATGGGCCACCACACCCCATGTGCATACTTCAACACGAGCATAGTTTATATTGAGATATTCATTTTGGTGGTTTTTCAATGTGGAACTAAAAGTTTCCAGAGGAAAGTAAACACCAACAGTGCATGACTATTAGCAGACAGTGGCAAGCATTACAAATTTGAACATTTCGAATGGCCACATGTATATTAATTATATTCCCTCTTCCCATCTCTCACTAACAATACGAACACAATAATATTGTAACATGAATATTTTCTAAACAAGGATTGTTAAGTGAACATGTAGAATAACAGTATCATGGTAAACTGTCTCTTTCGTGAACAAAGTCATATATCATGAGAAGTCACGAACCAAGGACAAGAGTTATTGCATTTATATTATGAAGGTAAACAATATGTCGTAATGTACTTAAGTGAACCTCTAGACGGTATGATAATTGACAACTGAGACTTACTACTCCCAAAATAATCCCTCAAGTGTGATTCCATAATGTCATACAATCATCACAAACCCACAAACAATTTTTTTGCAATAGGAAATTGCACAGATAATTTAATTAGGTAACTTATAGACGAACTAACCTAATTTGGTCGAGTTACTTAACAAGTTATCTACCAACTAGGGGTCCATTAGGTCTTAACTAAATATACTTGGGTATGATTTAGGAAACCTAAAACATCACATAAAGGGCAAAAATTGGTATTTAGAATTTGCAAGCCGGCGGCATGCAAATCGAGACAAGAAAAGTGGGGTCATTTCCCCCCTTAAAATTCAGATTTGCATGGACATATTCTTGCGTATTCTAGTGATACGAGATTGCTGGAATCGACGGATTCGCAAAAAGGTGTACAAATTCCAAGATATTGATTTTTGAAGTTAAAATGGCTTAAAATATGACGTCTAAAAGTCACATATTCTGAAATTTAAAAATTAACTAATTATCAAATTAATTGCTAGAAAATTCACAGGAGGTAGAAATTCTCACTAAGATTCCAAAACTTCAAACAGATCTAAATTCCGCCGCCGGGAACTCCGGAAATCGCAAAAACAACAAAACAATATGAAAAAGGAGTAAATGTTACTCTCAGGGATGGCCCGACGTGTATAAAACGGATTTGGATAATTAAAGCATAGATTTGGAAAGCTTACTCGATTAGGAAACTTCTCCAGCAGACAACATGCAAAAAAGACGTTGGAAGAGAGTTATGGCTCTCCAAAGTCAAATGATATATTGGAATTCGTAGTAGGGACGAAAATATGAAAATCTAATTCTGAAAACTGCTATGTATAGGCAGTGGGTCAATACGGGTAACGTGGGTCGATTCACTAGCAGGTGGACTGGGTTGGTTAATTAGATTAGAAAATGGGTATTTAATTAATTCTAGAATTTAGTTTAAATTATTTTTAATGGTTTCACGCCTCTAAAAATTATCAAACAATTACATAAAAATATAGAAAAATTCTAGTAAAATCTTTAGGACATTAGGAACCTAAAAATAAAGTTTGGGACTATTCTAGTGTAGGGGTTGGCTACAATAAATCGTAGAGAATGCTAATAATTCTTTTCTTAGGTTAAAAATACTTGATAAATCCGAAAAATTCTCATAAATTCTAAAATGCTATTTTGGCTAGTGTAGGCTATCATGAAAGTGTTTGGGGGTGGGTGTTGCATTTCTAGGCCATAGTTGAACTGTTGGTTATAGGCCTTGGGACGTCCTCCCGGTAAACCTCGAATCACACCCGTTTCATATGTACTTAGTATTTTAATTAAGGTTTTCCGATCAAATAAAATTTACCCAATCTCTGATTTCAGTGTTTCTAGTATTAATTAGGTTTTCTTGGGAAGGGAATGCTACACTTGAAGCACAAGTTATAGTGTGTATCCTTTTCCAAGACTGTCTAACTCATGCTACTGTACCTCTTTGAATTAAGAACAATATAAACTGTTTAGTCACTATTCTTGACATATTTACTCTTGCTACTCCTGGACTTTTTGTTACAAAAGAGTTGTATTTTCGAGATATCGTATGATGTGGGATCTGTGTGTTGGTTCAGTAACCCACTTGTAGGTGTTAAGCTTATGTAATATTTGGCAATATACATATTATTAAGTTATGGTTCAGTTCTCTCTTGATTCTTAAGTTTCAGAAATCAGGCAATAGTCAAACTGATAAACAATCATCTGAAGCCCCTTAACATTATTTTAAAGCTTTACCTTTTTATGCTTCTTCATGCTTGAATAGATCATGGTCTTGCCAGCCAATGACATAAATACTAATTTGATATCCTTACAGCAAACAAATACGTGTAAACACCAAAAGTTTCTCATTGCTCTGCGGAATGTCTCATAGACTATAAACCGATTTTTTGTCCTACTCATCAATTTATTGTATATCTTGTTTTAAAGATCACAACGTTGTACTTGGTGATCTCATCAAATTGTATTCTGCTAATTCTTGCATCTATATATTTATGCATCATAATTTCATGTGTTTCTTTGATATTCATATTAGAAGTTTGTGTTAGTTTCATTTCTGATTTTTAGAAAAATTAAGTTGGCCTCAAGAAAGATGAACAGAGGGAAAGGATTTATGTTGTCAATGCAAATTTTTTGGGCTGTTGTTGTGTTGGTGATACATATTGGTCCATTTGGTAATAAAATCGTGGTCATCTATTGTCAGATCATAAATTCTTTTGTCCGCCTTGTCCTCAGATATGCTTTGTAAATATGTATTTACCTTCAAACTTCAAAAGGTAGTCTTTAATGATAAATTTAAATTAGAAATTATATAAATATGAATAACCTATATTCGCTCTATATTTGATATTTATGCAATAAGTATACTTCCCTATGCTTCATATGTCACCTGTACTAATATTGTTAGATTTTATGGCCCTCTTGTTATTCCAGTATTCCTTAAAAGCTAACTTCTCTATTCACTATACCGTTGAGTAATTTACCATGAATTCCGTCTAATGACCATCTTTTATTTGTAACACGTAATGTATGCATGGCACGCCAGCATGGTCATGCAAGAACTTTGTCTGTCATTGAGATAACAACAAGAGGATAGGGATTAAGTGAATCTATGAAGTTTGCATTTCCGTGCTCAGAATTAGTGGAGGAACTTCCTGATAACTGAAGGATTATACTTATATGCTATGATGGCAGATATCCAAAAATCTCATTGCAAAGGTTGAATAAGGGAAAGCTACCAGGTTATAATGGTTTTTTGAAATTTGAAGTCATGAATAAAATGGTTTGTGGCTAGAATGGTCTTCGGTTGATTAAAGGTCTACACAATGAAACTCTAAAATGGAAGTGGTTAAAGATAGAAGGAACAATATTTCGTTTGGGAGAATGAAAGGGAAGTTACAGTATGTGCTGGGATTTGCCTAAGAAATGGAGTTAATGATCGTGTAATAATCTTTATCCTGATTAACATTATTTAACTACCAGAATCAAGGTTCAGAAACTTGGTTTCCATGGTGTTGAATCGGGAGGTTCCGACCTCCAATTATGATCCAAAATGGTCGACGTATCGGTTTCGCCTGGTATTTTCAACCTTGCCAGAAACCCTACCTGGAGATGAAGGCTGATGTAAGACCGATATTGTAAGTATAGATGAGAAATGTGTGTGGTCGGGAGTGGAGGTCCGATGTAGGCCACCAAAGATTGGCTAGGAGCCTAGGAATAATGTGTAGGTTGCAAGCTGACACAGTTTGAAGCCACAAGAAAGTAGTAGGACGACATAGGTCCTGCTGAAATAACCGAGGGCTTATAGTCTGTGAAGCTACACAAAATCTGAAGTTATTACTCGATAGTATTTAGTGAATGTCACTTAACTCTGATAGTGGCCTACCTGAGGTATGCATCTTGAGTTAGCAGTGCTGTGGTTCCTTTGGTGGATACTATTGCTGAAATCCAGATTTTTTTTTTAATGAATATATCACCAAGGCGGCCAAGGCCAGACTTGATCATGTTTCATTTCAACCAGAATGGTGAGGAAGTTATATAAATCTTCAATGTTGACTCTTTCCCTCATTTTTTTAAAATAATATAGCAGATTTATATCAGGCTTGGAACTCTACCTGAGAAATGTTCTTAATGTTGTAGAAAAAAGAAATTCTGTGAATATAGCTTAGGTAATAAGAACCAGATAAAATTCTGGTACATTTTCTCATCACCCAAACCAATTTCCCCTATTTTTGTACTTCATCAGCTTTCAACTTTGCAAGAACGACATATTAAGGTAATCATATGGTTCATCATGGGGACGATAGATGAAAGCCCCTCCTACAATTTCCTTTGCATGTCATCTTTTAAGGAAAATTGTATCTGGATTTAGCCTTTAAATACACACTTTGTAATTTGGAATATCGGTACTTGTTACAATGTTTTTTCCTGCTTTTACCAAGAAGGCTTGCTTCTATGCAATCCCGGCAGGTGTTGATATTCCTACTTGCAGGTAAACAAATAAAGCGCAGAAAGAAACACAGGGAAAACACTATGAAGACCAAGAACCATGCATAATGAGGGGTGTCTACTTCAAAATATGAAATGGCAGGCGGCGATAAAAGTTGACAAGAAACAAATTCACTTGGGCACTGTAGGCTCACAAGAAGAAGCAGCCAGATTGTATGACCGGTAAGTGCACCCTTTCTTATGACATTCATGTTATGCTTATCTTTAGTGTTTATCATAGAAGGAACTAATATTGTGTGTTTTCTCCAACCATTTTCACCTATTTCTCCAATTAATCAATTAAATGTTCAAGTGCCATCTTGAATATTACATACTTAAATCCCCTTGGTTTGTAGGTGCTTTAAGGTGTCCCCCAAGGACAATTTTTTTTAGTAGAACCTGTCCCTATCAATTCTTAGCTTAAAGTGATTATGAGTGCTTGTGAAATGACAGTACTACTAGTATAGAATAAAAACAGTTGAAGCTTTTGTTTTCTCATTTGAAGGAATACCTTTGAATTCCTTTTACCATCTTCTGAAAGCCTGTTCGTGGTGTTGAAATACTTCTGTATCATGCAAATATTCAGCATTGTGTGATTTATGAAAGACCAACTACAAGTTGCTTCCTGTTTTTATAAGGACTATAGTATATAGGCTAGAACAGAAATGACAAGAAATGTTATTTCTAGCTATAATTGCCACACAGGAATTTATTGCTATTACCGTCTTCTTGTTGTGATTATGTTGAATACTTAAAACCATGAATAGCAGCAAAATAAATAAACAATCCTGAGAACCCTTATGCTCTGTGAGACACTAGGGATCAGCATTTGAAATAGAACAAATCACACTTTTGTCTTGCAATTAACCTATGTTCACATTTTGAGGAGAGCATTAAAGCAGACTGCTCCCTCTGTAAAATCACAATTAAGTTGCCCATCTCAAGAAATCACTAAATGTAGAAACTCTGGTTTCTTAGAAGTTCTTAGCCTAATCATGAGATTACTTCATTCATGTGACTCACAATTTGGAAGTATACTTGTCAAGAACAACTTGATAACTCATATGACGTAACATATTACATTCTTTACACATGAAAATTAACACCCAAGTATTAGTACGTGTATGCTGTTGGCTTCTCCCTACAGGAAACATGTTTTTTGGATATTTAAACCTCCTTTATAGTAGTTTTATAATCAACCCAGACACGAGACTGCAAGTTTGATCTCTCTGGTCCATATTGTTTCATTTGTTCATGTAGTGCCCCGTCCCGCAAAGTCAATCGGAGGAATCGAAACGCCGACGGCGTTCGGCCTTAGCCTTGCAACGGCTTGCTCGGAGACATCGCTCAGGTGGGGTAGTTTCGGTGAACTCTCCTCATCTTTGCCTTCACATAATAAATCGTGTTTTCAACTTGCACAAGTTAGGCTTGATAAATAAAAGCTACGCATCCACATAGCTAAGGGAATAATCCCGACGGGTCAAAATGAGTTAGAACATGGAAAACGTCCCACGGTCGGCTTAGAGTTGGTGCACGGCGTGCTTTGAAAATGACACTCGGTCCTTCATCCCGTGGCTTGGGAGAAGGAAAGTTGATCTTCGGTGCAAAAGCTGAGAGTTAGCCTAAGTCATAGGCGTCGCCCGCACAAATGCTTGTTAAAGCATGCACGGTCCTGTCCCGCAAGGCTTGGCGTAGCCTTTGCTCGTCCCTTGGGTTAAGTTGTAGGCTTGAGTGAGTTAGGCAAAAGTTATGCCGGTCGACCTAAGTTATTCTACGTGCTGTCCCGCTCATTCTGCGGTTGTCAAGATAAATAGTCCCACGACCCCAAGGCCCGTCATATGAAGTATGACTTGGGCGACAGCGTTGCATAGAACACGAGTCGGTTTAGAGGCACGGGCCACGGTTGGTTCAGTGGAAAGTTATCCACGGTCGGTCGACACTCAAGAAAACATGTTATGTTCAAGTTAAGTTGGAAGGCTATGCAGTAGCCGTTCCCTGAGTTCAAAGAACGTTAAGTCTAAGCGATGGTTAGTCGCCGAGGCAACCCTGGTTAGGGGCTCTGCAAAGGAAGTATGAAAAAGGGAAAGAGTTAAAACAACCAAGTAAATGAATTGATCACATAACAAGCCCAAACTGTATCCTAAAACACTCCATGTAACCCTTATGAACTTGGACACTTGTCGACAAGGGGTGGTTTCTTCGAGCGGAGACCCGCGGCCACGGGACCGTCTCGGCCTAGGAAGAAACAAGTTGTAGCCGAGCTGGGTAATAGGCAACGCTGGTTAGGCGATCGGTATGTCGGGGACTTGCATCGGGGATCGCAACCTGCGGTGCAAGGATCTCGAGTACCAGGCTACGTCCAAGGCGGCTGGTTAGGCCAATCCCCTAACAAACACTTAATAATAATTGTTGTTTTCAACTAATATGGTAAGTTTGGTGTCGGCACGGGCGGCAATCCGTGTGTGTGACGGTGGATTGAGTTGAATATGTATGAGTTAAATAGACACAATGTCGGAGCCTAAGATTTGGCTACAGCGAAGGCGACGTGCTTCGGCACGAGATGTGGCGTCGAGTGTTAAGTTGCGAGTTAAGTCAAAAAGGGCCGTAGGGCTAGTTGTATGAAGTTATGTCGAGTTATTGGGCTCGGCCTCGAAATATGAGGCACGGCCGCGTTGTCACAACACAAGTATAGGCAAGTCTAAGCGAGGAGGCGTTGCCTCAGAGTTATCGATGCACGAATCGAGTTCATGGTACGACCGAGTCGTTACGTCCCAGAGTTTGGCACGAAAGATAAGTATAAGTCGGTGCGTCGACAATGCAAGCACGAGAAAGGTCTAGAGGCAAGGAAATGGAGTCCTTCGTGTAGTTGCGTCTCTGATTATGGCCGTAAGGCAAACACGACCTGATAGGTTAACGTTGTTGGCACGAGGAGTGGTCTAGAGACAAAGTATGAGTTAACGTTGACATTGCTAGCACGGGATGGTTCCGATACACAAGTTGCGCTAAGGCGCCGGTCCTAAAATTGATCCTAAGGCAAGACTAGAAAGACAATCGAAAAGGGATTTAAGCTGCACAAAGTAAATGAACGTGTAGGTTTTGTATGGGTGGGCGAGGAGCTCACTCCACCAGTACAGTGGTACTGACACCCACACAGTGTTTCATGTGCAGGCACAGGTAGAAGCTCGTGGTGCGGAGCTCGCTTGGATGCGTCGAGGCACGGAGTTCCTTGGCGAGTCGAAGCGTGCGGCCGCGTGATCTGAAGACTTATACAGGACATAATGTATGGACATCGCCTTCCGAAGCTTCCGCTGGATTCAAGTATTGTATCGAGAGATGAGAGAGAGCAGAGTGACTTGTAAATGAGAGAAAAGTGAGCACGAGAGACATTGTAATTTGGCCTTGCGCCCACAGATGTAATCTTGTATTCAATATCAATAAAAGAGATTCTTTTGAATGACTTGTGTTCATGTGTTCTTCTTTAATTCCGCTACTATAAATCAATGTCTCTGCACGGGACTTCTGTGCGACGACCCCGTCGCAGCCGCTGTAATCGGCCGTTATGGAACCCGCCTTGCACGAGCGCAATCTAGGCTCGTGCGGCATCACGCCTTAGCGAGGACGATCGCTCCTACGGGAGCGGGGCGTGACATAGTGGTATCAGAGCACGGCTTTACGTCTTTGGACCGTCGATTGAATTCTTTAACTCCGTTGTTCCGCAAACTCTGAATTTTGCTTCCGCAACGTGATATCATTGGTGCGCTCTCTCTCAAATGTCCCTCGGCATGTCCATACAATAAGTCTAAATATTTTCGAAAGCTCATACAAGCGTTCAATCTAACGCATCGGTAGGCCGTTGCCAAATGCGTCGATAGGGCCTTTGTGCCGAATGTTGCAAACTTGACTCGATAGAGAATATGTGCCAATGTTAGCAAAGTCGCACAGGTACCCGAATAGTCCTACGTCGACCTTAGCAAGTCGCGTGCGTGCCTAAATAGTCCAACGTCGACCTTAGCAATTGAGCGTGCAAACTCAGAATATAGTCCGCATGGGATGGCTATGCACACGGCCTTTTGGCTAAGTTGTGTTTCGCGTCGCGCACCTCGACCCTTGGTGCAAACGAGCTGCGAGCGATATCAAGTACCGCTCGGTTGAAAACGGAGATATACTTAGAGTGTCTATCGATAGGAACGCTATCAGACTAACGCTTAGGCGTACACGGAAGATTGATTTGGATTTCGAGGAAATAGTACGAACGACTTAGTACGTCGGTACGATGCGAGCGACTGCGCTAGCGATTCGTCGAACGAATCTGAAGGATGCCTTAGCGAATGACGCGAATGTGATTGAGGACTAGATCGTATGGATTGAATCCGAGTGGTGTATGTGATAGGTTCGGAGAAGAATAAGAATGAGTGTCGACAACTAGTCGAGTGGCTCGAATCCGAGTGGTGTATGGTTCGTCTTAGAAATTGTTCGAGTAAATTGAGGATTACGAGTATGTCTGCGAGGCGATGCGATCGCGCAAAGCCCTAGAACGCGTCACGCTTAGTTGGTCGTGACTTCGAATGTCCCGAACGAGCATCTCGTTCGGACAACTTGTGAATGAGCAATGCGAGTTAGAAAACCGATTCGGAACGATGAATGAAAATGAATGGTCTTGATTGAGGAAACTTAGAGGATCGCGCGTGCGATATCGGATTGATG
The DNA here is from genome assembly GCA_029216955.1 of Iris pallida. Taxonomy (NCBI): domain Eukaryota; kingdom Viridiplantae; phylum Streptophyta; class Magnoliopsida; order Asparagales; family Iridaceae; genus Iris; species Iris pallida. The sequence goes on from JANAVB010005599.1 coordinate 21,438,416, forward strand.
CAAAATAAAATGTGACTTGAGTTTTGAATAACGATCTTGAAACGAGCTTGAGGAATAGCAATCGAACTTGATCTTGAATATCGAGAAAATTGAGGAATATCCAACTCGGACAACAGCATCAACGCACGACTCGAAATTGGTTGCAAAGGAAGATCGTCAGGTTACGCATATCGTCGATGGTATTGAGGCGTATCAAAGATCGATATGCGATAACTCGGGGGCACTCTGACTTGGCGAATGACGGTCGTGCAAATGTCATTGTTCCGTTGGACGCTATACTTGAAATATTAAAAATGTGTCGAGGAAAGGATAGACTTGGCTCGAGGACTTTCTAAGTTGAACGAATGACGATCGAACTATCGAACTTGGCTTGGATGAAAACTGGAATGCTTGGATTTGCTTCGTCGACAACCACAATGTTGATGTTCTTGTCTTATGCGAGCGCTACTCCAGCCTCGCACATGCGTCACACCGATTAGGGCGATCACTCTGCGTGAGCGCTGGTATGGTGATTCATACAGCGGGAGTGGTCGAACTTGTACGGTGCGACAGATTGTGCTTTGACTTGTGGCTTGACACGAAGTTAGACTCGAGATTGAATTGGTGTGCTTGTCGATTGAACTTGAGGATTGAGTAGGTCCAATCCGCGTATCGAGAATGAATGAGTCTAAACTCAAACAAGAGTTACGCCCCGATGAGAATGATTATTCCGCGGGAGCGTTGCGTGGTGATTCATGAACCGCCGTGGATAATCGGACTCGCGTGAGATTGGGGCGCAACGTATTGTCGAGCGAGACGACCTCGTGATCGAATACATGAATTGGTTAGAATTGGTGAATTGAAGGAATTTGAATATACACAATGCGTGCCATAATACGAATTAGGTGATCGTGCTTGATGTTTAGAAATTTGAGTGACGCGAGCTTGGGTAGAAGACCCCATATGATCGACTCTGGTTTGACCCTAGGATAGGGGTCAGTGTTGGCATTATTGTTGGGGAACTATGATTCCAATCCTGACATTGACTTAGCCTCGAAAAGAAATGGCCTAGCGGTTAGGCGAGACGCCATGTTTCATGAGTTATCAGTCGAAGGATTGATCTTGAGGATTGGCATGGATGGATAGCGTGAATCACGAATGTAGAAAACCCTGCTCACGAGATTCGGCTGACATGCATATATTTCAGGGACGCCTGGGTATGTGCACGATGCGACTCGAGTGAGAATGACAAATTTTCTATCATGCGGCTTGGATGAATGCATGTATTTTGGGGACGCTTGGAATGTGTGCACGATCCAGCCAAGTGATACGAGTAGTTCAAGCAAGGCTTGAAAGATGGGAGTGTGTCGAGATCTTGAAATCGTGTTAAAGGAATGATTGATAGTCGTGCGAGCGTGGCTCGGAATCGAAGAAACGCGTAGGTGTATGCGTACGATTAAGTCTTGGCCACAGAAAGGGTAGGATAGCTTGCCTTCAGGAAAGTCTCGAGGACGAGACTTGTTCTGAGTGGTGTATGATGTAGTGCCCCGTCCCGCAAAGTCAATCGGAGGAATCGAAACGCCGACGGCGTTCGGCCTTAGCCTTGCAACGGCTTGCTCGGAGACATCGCTCAGGTGGGGTAGTTTCGGTGAACTCTCCTCATCTTTGCCTTCACATAATAAATCGTGTTTTCAACTTGCAAAGTTAGGCTTGATAAATAAAAGCTACGCATCCACATAGCTAAGGGAATAATCCCGACGGGTCAAAATGAGTTAGAACATGGAAAACGTCCCACGGTCGGCTTAGAGTTGGTGCACGACGTGCTTTGAAAATGACACTCGGTCCTTCGTCCCGTGGCTTGGGAGAAGGAAAGTTGATCTTCGGTGCAAAAGCTGAGAGTTAGCCTAAGTCATAGGCGTCGCCCGCACAAATGCTTGTTAAAGCATGCACGGTCCTGACCCGCAAGGCTTGGCGTAGCCTTTGCTCGTCCCTTGGGTTAAGTTGTAGGCTTGAGTGAGTTAGGCAAAAGTTATGCCGGTCGACCTAAGTTATTCTACGTGCTGTCCCGCTCATTCTGCGGTTGTCAAGATAAATAGTCCCACGACCCCAAGGCCCGTCATATGAAGTATGACTTGGGCGACAGCGTTGCATAGAACACGAGTCGGTTTAGAGGCACGGGCCACGGTTGGTTCAGTGGAAAGTTATCCACGGTCGGTCGACACTCAAGAAAACATGTTATGTTCAAGTTAAGTTGGAAGGCTATGCAGTAGCCGTTCCCTGAGTTCAAAGAACGTTAAGTCTAAGCGATGGTTAGTCGCCGAGGCAACCCTGGTTAGGGGCTCTGCAAAGGAAGTATGAAAAAGGGAAAGAGTTAAAACAACCAAGTAAATGAATTGATCACATAACAAGCCCAAACTGTATCCTAAAACACTCCATGTAACCCTTATGAACTTGGACACTTGTCGACAAGGGGTGGTTTCTTCGAGCGGAGACCCGCGGCCACGGGACCGTCTCGGCCTAGGAAGAAACAAGTTGTAGCCGAGCTGGGTAATAGGCAACGCTGGTTAGGCGATCGGTATGTCGGGGACTTGCATCGGGGATCGCAACCTGCGGTGCAAGGATCTCGAGTACCAGGCTACGTCCAAGGCGGCTGGTTAGGCCAATCCCATAACAAACACTTAATAATAATTGTTGTTTTCAACTAATATGGTAAGTTTGGTGTCGGCACGGGCGGCAATCCGTGTGTGTGACGGTGGATTGAGTTGAATATGTATGAGTTAAATAGACACAATGTCGGAGCCTAAGATTTGGCTACAGCGAAGGCGACGTGCTTCGGCACGAGATGTGGCGTCGAGTGTTAAGTTGCGAGTTAAGTCAAAAAGGGCCGTAGGGCTAGTTGTATGAAGTTATGTCGAGTTATTGGGCTCGGCCTCGAAATATGAGGCACGGCCGCGTTGTCACAACACAAGTATAGGCAAGTCTAAGCGAGGAGGCGTTGCCTCAGAGTTATCGATGCACGAATCGAGTTCATGGTACGACCGAGTCGTTACGTCCCAGAGTTTGGCACGAAAGATAAGTATAAGTCGGTGCGTCGACAATGCAAGCACGAGAAAGGTCTAGAGGCAAGGAAATGGAGTCCTTCGTGTAGTTGCGTCTCTGATTATGGCCGTAAGGCAAACACGACCTGATAGGTTAACGTTGTTGGCACGAGGAGTGGTCTAGAGACAAAGTATGAGTTAACGTTGACATTGCTAGCACGGGATGGTTCCGATACACAAGTTGCGCTAAGGCGCCGGTCCTAAATTGATCCTAAGGCAAGACTAGAAAGACAATCGAAAAGGGATTTAAGCTGCACAAAGTAAATGAACGTGTAGGTTTTGTATGGGTGGGCGAGGAGCTCACTCCACCAGTACAGTGGTACTGACACCCACACAGTGTTTCATGTGCAGGCACAGATAGAAGCTCGTGGTGCGGAGCTCGCTTGGATGCGTCGAGGCACGGAGTTCCTTGGCGAGTCGAAGCGTGCGGCCGCGTGATCTGAAGACTTATACAGGACATAATGTATGGACATCGCCTTCCGAAGCTTCCGCTGGATTCAAGTATTGTATCGAGAGATGAGAGAGAGCAGAGTGACTTGTAAATGAGAGAAAAGTGAGCACGAGAGACATTGTAATTTGGCCTTGCGCCCACAGATGTAATCTTGTATTCAATATCAATAAAAGAGATTCTTTTGAATGACTTGTGTTCATGTGTTCTTCTTTAATTCCGCTACTATAAATCAATGTCTCTGCACGGGACTTCTGTGCGACGACCCGTCGCAGCCGCTGTAATCGGCCGGTTATGGAACCCGCCTTGCACGAGCGCAATCTAGGCTCGTGCGGCATCACGCCTTAGCGAGGACGATCGCTCCTACGGGAGCGGGGCGTGACAGTTCATCTGTTCCGATGATTGGTATGTGTTTCCTTGTACAGTGTATTAATCTGCCCTAACTCCATGTTCTCTTGCATGACCTCTTAAGGGATTGACTGATTACTTCAAGGTATTCAAGTTCTCTTATCTCTTGCTTGAATTGGATGATTTTCCTTGTCAACTTTCCTTACTTTCTCCTCTCTTTCGGTCATAAAACCTACTTTTCTTTGGTAGACTAGCGGTCTCATATCTGACAATTGTTTGGTCTAGCAAATGGGAATTCGTTCTGGTTTCGTATCTTGAAGATTCTTGTGCTTTTGATGTTTGAACCTTAATTCTGGTTGGAAACAAGGTTCGAGTAATATCTATTATCTCACAATGGATTGGATTCAGACCCGAGTCATTATATGGTTTCTTCCACTTGACATTGAGGGGGTGCTCTAACTATCTTCAAAGCCACTAGTTACATGGTTTGAGAATTCAATTATGTCTGTTGTTTGTATCTGTTTAAGCTCTCATTAAGCAAACAGGTTGGCTTAACAAAAAATCGTTTGTTGTCATTGATATCATGACCTTGTTACCAAGGGTTATATACTGAAAGGAATGCAGTTGAGGGAACCTGACTTATTTTAACAGGGCGGCATTTATGTGTGGTCGAGAACCTAACTTTGAGCTCTCGGAAGAGGAGAAGCAGGAGCTGAGCCGATACAAATGGGAGGAGTTTCTGGCAATAACTCGCAACGCTATCACCACCAAAAGTAAACTGAACACTCACTTTAACCTGGTCTTAGCACCTGCGTTTCTTTAATGTCTAATTTGGGGATTTTCATTTCTCCAGAACACCACAGAAGGATTGGAGCACCAAGGGGAAAGAGGTCCGGGAACCAGCTGCAGGTCAGTGACGGGGAGCAAGAACGAGGCCGAGCCGGTTCCTCAATGTCCGATGACGAAGATGCGGAGACATCTGCCTCCTAAATGCCTAATGATGGTAGATCTTGAAGATCTACATTGGCGGATGACCTGCACAATTTTTCAAAACCAGGGTTAATCTTTCTCGATATATACAGGTAGATTTCATATTTATTATTATTTCCTGGTGCATAAGGGGCCCCTATTAGGGCATGTTAGGGATGCAAAGAAGCTGATTAAGTGCTACTAAGCACATTTGTCACAACTTTCAGGCTGTAATTGGAGTTCTTATTATTGAAAGTTTGGTAAATCCCTTTGGGAACTTCTGATTGTATATTATGACTTCAAGGATGATTCTATTCTGCTGGAAAACCATGAGAATCAATTGGAAGATGCTGGCCACATTGTAGCTTCTTCCTGATGAACTGCAGACAAGCTCAACAACTACTATTAATACAAGAATAACATTCTGCAACAGAAATTTTTTGCTCCGAATATGGATATCTAGTATATTATTATCCTCATTGTTGTAATTGTTTGGGTCCAGTCTCGATCGAGGTGCTGGAGGTCCTCACTATGGCGTGATGTCGTACGAGTCTGGAGTTGCACTTGTACAAGGCAAGACGATAAATCTTCAAATGGTTATCTCGAATCCAACAACCTTGCAGCGGAATAAACAAAGACAAATTAGAGTATAAAAAACAAAATCTTTATTGAATAATGAAGTAGATTACAAAGGCTCTCAATAGTACCAATGAACATGTCAGGTTGGCTTACAACACTCATGGCCTCTCTAGCTCATAAAAGGTTTCGTTGTTTCATACATGTCTTCTATACCAATCAAGCAATCCTCGGCCGAATATCTTCATGTTGCACATCGAGCATATAATGCCTCAGCACCATCGAGCCACTATCTCAATATTCTTCTGTGCCTTGCTATCTGAAATGGTGCCCACAACGTGGGGTCAGTACACAACATATACCGGTGAGCGGGAAGAATCCACTTGCCTAAATCGACGCTAAGTAATTATGTGAAGTATACATTTTTACTAGTGATCTTTTTATTGTCCCAGGGTCGATTTCGTGGCATATTATGAAAGTAGTAAAGCATGTGAGAATGTTAGACTTGAATCTTAAACAAACCAGTAAACATATCAAACACGTCGCATCGGAGCAACTCCTTACCATACGTCGTTGCACTCACCCTTGCACTGATGCAAGGTGAATGCTTATCGTCTTTGTCACGATTCGCTTCCGAATAATCGGGTACAAATTGAGTCATGCACGGCCTACGCTGTTGTTGACAGCGGTAGTCAGCCGTCTAGTCTAGTCATCATCCAGTAAGCATATATCTCATCACAGCTTCTATTACGAATATCTACTACTAGCCATCACAGTTCACTACATATGCAGTTATTAGAGCCTTTTACATGAATATCCGGGTACAAAATCGGTAAAGAATAAAGGCTATCTAAGTTCACAATATCCTCAATCAATACATCATATCATAAACCTATACATCAATCTACATCTCGGAAATATAGTCCCGGTCTTGATGAGCATCTGGAGTGAGCTCCGCTGCCGGGTCTCCCTGCTGGCCATAAAAATCTAAAGGATCAATCTCACATGTAATCAACGATCCAGTCAGGATGTAGCAAAGTACAATGTAACTCAATAATACTCACCACAGGATATAAAGAAAATAAGTAACAAGAGCAAGTGAAATGACAGGTAAATATGAGATAATCAGAGTATACACTAGCTACGTGAACATGTGTCATTGGACATCATCAACATGTGGGAATATGTATCAGGCATATAAATATGCTATCAGTCACGTAGGAATCAGGCATGTCTAATGACAATGCTATCAGTCACGCATGTAATGGACGTCATGCATATAATATGCTATCAGACACGAGTTGTCCAATATTAGTCTATCACATGTTTTAGAATGTCCTCCAACTGACAGAGAATCATGCAAGCAAGTGAAGCAAGTAAAACAAGTATCATGACAACAAGTGTGTGCTCATGCATGCAAGTAGCAGTAAAATTGAGATACATGTACTTGCCTCTTCCGAGAATTAACAATATGTAACGCCCCAGTCCCAAAATACGTAGGACTAGGAGATCGTATATGCCAGCTACGTATCGAGAGGACTCCAGCCCGGCTCGAATACGTATAAGCTGTCTGGTTGTTCTAGATCAACTATATCTCAATCCACATAATAATGATAAAATCAACGAATCAAGTGCACTAAGGTTGATCAGACCGTAATACACTGATTCTAGAATAGATAAATGTATTAGAGTAGATCCCCAATAACACATTTATTATGAACAAGCTAGAAGAAAGTAGAAGCTTGTTAAAGAATAGGCTAATAAGAGCAAGAATCAAATATAGGACAAAAATGTAAATAAGGAAGATGACGATAATAACAACAACTAGATATAGTTGAAGTCTTGGTGTAGCGTCGTCATCCATCAATGCAGTAAACCTTGATAACTTCATCTAATACCTAGAGAGATCACCAGGTCCTTAGGGGACTAGCAAAATACATAATACAAGCCTACTTTGACAGTAATAACATGCAAGGATAGATAGAAAAATGATACAAGAATGTACAGAATGAAGGAAGTACAATACTAGAAATAAAACATAAAAGAAATGGCATGCCTCGAGAATCATGCTAGTAAACGCGACTAAAAGGAAATCGAGGTAAACCACAGCCCGGTGGTTGCTAACAACCTATAGTGAGTCTCAATCGCAGTCCGGTGGTTGCTAACGATTGAGAGTGGTTAGGTATAGTCACATCTATAACAAGGTCATCGCCTAAAACTACGAGTCAAATAAGTCAAGTCAACATGTCAAGTCCAAGTCAAGTCTAGGTTAAACAGTCAAGGGATCATGGAATAGGAAAGCAATACCATCACTAGGCATGAATATGATAAGAAAAATAGGCAAATAATATAAAAAAAGAGTAACAGTCTACGTGCACGTAAAACTAAAAAATAACCATAACATGAATCAGAATAAACATGGAATCAAGTATGACAGAAAAGAATAACAATCTAGAAATGCATGTAAATACTGTAAAGTTTGTCAAGGTGTACTTGTCTGGTATAGCGCGTAGAACCAACAATCCAACAACTCAGTGAACCACAAAAGTCAAACTCTAGCAACAGTCTCCGGACGCTGTAATAGATATTACCAACGTATTCAGAATAGTCAAATTAACTAGGATAGCCTATCAATAAGTCAAATTCTGGACACATGGACAAAACGGTAATTTTGGGTCAAAACGGTATCCATCGTTGGACCCGCTTTGCACCGAAAAGTGTGCCAGCACCTACAGTCTCTAAAGTCATCAAACTATATGTTTACGGGTCTGGTTTGACGAGACGAACCCAACGGTATGTCCAAAGTTGGATTCCGATGGGCCATGTACAAATTTGTCCGTTGGATCGGGTCACTGGCCCGTCAAAGTAGTGTTCCGGTCGACCTTCTCAGAATCGGACCAAACTTGGCATACAGGACCAGAAAAATGATACGTTCCTATTGACATAAGTTTCGTCTCGAGTTGACGAACGTATACGAAGTTATGGGCTAGTTTGCAAAGGGGTTACGAAAAAATTTGACGGATAGGTCTCAAATTCGTTGCGCACACGCAACCAATTCGAGTTCCATCAAAGCCCACATGTGCACGAAGTCCATACGCACCTTTCGATGCAAATGGTTCGAGACCAAGTCACCTGGATTGACGGAACGGACCCCGTGTCGAGAATTTTCTAAGTTTTAAAACTGTTTTTTTTCCATAGATTTCAACCTTTTTAGCTAAGTTTAATTCCAAAATGATTGAAACTAATTATAGTTTTGAAGAGGATTAGATAGGGAGGAAACCTGAGAAATTTTTTCGACGATTTATCAAGAGACGTTGGAGATATGTTCTTCAAAAAAGGGCTTCGACTCACGTTTTTGTCATCTTCAAACAGTCTCCTCTGTTTGTTGTTGCCGACGATAGCCGGATCACGTGCGATGGTCGACGAGACTGTAGGTCGCGGGAGGTGGTCGATCGAGGTGATGCAGTGGCCGATACGGCTACTGCTGCTGCTTCCATTGCGGTTGTTATCACTACCAAATACAGTAAATTAGCGACGGAAAATTTCGTCGGCGTTAGCGACGGATTTGCAGCAAATAACCGACGGCGTACCGACGACAAGACGATACAATTTTTATTTTATTTTAAGGGGGAGAAAATATCGCTCATCCGTCGCTAGGGCGTCGGAGATATAGCGACGGATAAGGAGCTGTCGCCATGCAGTCGATTATTTGGCAGAAATTGTTGAGGGAAATGGCGGGATAATTCTTCGACTACGTAGCGACGGATATTCCGTTGGCAAGTATCGAAAAGAGCGACGGCCTAGCGACGGATACAAACCCGTCGCTGGTCCGTCGCTAAATAAAGGGCCCAGGCTTAAATTGAAACGACGGGGAAAACTTTTCATTCCCCCAAATTTCATTCTCTCTCCTCTCTCTCTCCGCGGCGGTCGACGACCTCACTCTCTCTCTCTCCCGCGACGGTGATCGGCGACCTCTCCTCTCTCTCTCCCAAAGGTAATCTCTCTCTCTCTCTCGGTGGTCGGGGTGTCGTGGGCTGCCGGGGGCGTCGTGGGCTACGGGGGCGTCTGTCACGACCCGCACCCGGATATACGGGTACGAATACGTGGGCCACGCCCAGCCTACGCCACGGTATCGGCGGGGTAGAACGCTGTCAAGTATACTATACTAACTAAACATCTAAAGATCCTAACTAGAAATGTACTCATGTCACATCACGAAAACTAAGGAAGATAAGACAAGAAATAATAATAATATCACTAGAAAACTAGAATCTATAATGATCATAAGACAGAAAAATAAAGAAGGAACAACAAGACTAACTAAGGATAACTACCAGCAACTCACATAGAAGAATAGTGAGATCCACCTCAGCTAGCAACATCATGAAGTCCAATACTAGGGCACAACTACTCCTAAAATTTTGTCAACATATCCAGTCAGGATGGAACGAGCACAAATCTCAAATAACAGTTCTAATTAGACGATATTGAACATGTAGCAGTAAATAGAGAGAATATACAAGAAATCATGAAATGTACATATGAGTAACATGGCAAGGTAAGCTGTAAATCTAGAGCTAGAACAAGGCAAGTAAAACTGATCATGGCATGCACAAGAATCAAGAATCATCTATCTAAGTGTGTGAGTACTAGTTTCAACATGTGGTCGGCTTGGGTCTGCACAAGGTCTACTGGCCTGGTTAATCATACGTGGGGTGTATGATTAACACTCACAAGATCTACAAGAATAACAAGGTGGATAATGACCACATATCTACACTAATACTCCCCGTCCCCGACTAGTATAGTGGATCCAACCATGACACATCACGACATGCGATTCTCCGAGAGGGTAGCTAGCCTTCGCAGGAATCGTGTCTATACAATGCACAAGGAACAAGAAAGACTTGCACAAGATATACCAAGGAGAGCGAGGAATAATATCTCATGACGGGATCCAGAGAAATACCAATCCGTGTGAACAATGTGTCAAGAGAACAAGGATATCTACACTAGATACAAGAAACATAGACGATATCATAAAACAAAAATATTATCATAGAATGTACTCGCCTGAGATCTGGTGGAATATGTCAACTGGTCCAAGAACAGTGCCTCGAGGACCTATAGTGGAAATACTGTATCAATATAAGGGTTTGAAAGTAAAATCAAGTCATACTAAGTCAAATGGGTTAAGGCAAGTCAAAGCAAGTCAACTAGATCAATCTAAGTCAATGGTCGACTTGACTTTTGGTCAACTGGTCAACTCTGGTCAACTCTAGGTCAAACTTGACTAACGTTGACTAACAGTTGACTTTGGGTCCACTGGTCAACTTGGTCCAGTTCTAGTCAATTTTTGGCTACGGTTGACTTTCAGATGACTTTTGGTCAAAATAGTCAACTGTGGTCAACCAAGGTCAAAACTAGTCTAACCTAGGTCAAATGTTGACTCTACTTCGACGTTCAGTCAAAGTAGTCAACCATGGTCAAACTGGGTCAAAGCTAGTCTCTATAAACATCTACAAGGTCAACTTATGAATTTCAGTGATTTAGAAATTACTGAAATCGACGGGTCTCCAAAACAACCCAAAGGAGAAAATATTATAATAATAGGATGACACAAAAATGGAAAAAATCTACAGATGTTGTCAGATAGTAAAACAACCATTACCAATGTGTCCAGAATGGTCAAATCAGCTAGGATAGCCTGTCCATAAGTCCAATTTGGACACAGGGATAAAAAGGTAATTTCGGGTCAAAACGGTCCGTGTCGGACCCATTTGCACCGAAAAACGTGCCGAAATACAAGTGCACAAAACCTAACAAATTATATGTCCACGAATCCAGAATGATGATACGAATCCAACGGTATATCCAGAATTGGATTCCGTTGACCCGATCTCAAATTGGTCCGTTGACCAGGACATTGAAATCCGATTTGCACGAAAAAGCGTGTCGGAGCCAATGTCCTCAAAACTCAGCAAATTATTGTCAACGAGTCCAGAATGACGATACGAACTCAACGGCATATCCGAATTGGATTCCGATGAGCCAAACTCAAAATGACACGTTGACCCGGATATTGGTATCGATTTGCACCGAAATGCGTGCCGGAACCAATGTCCACTAAAACCTAGCAAATTATATGTCAATGAGTCCAGAATGACGATACGAACTCAACGACATATCCGGAATTGGATTCCGATGAGCCGAACTCAAAATGACACGTTGATCCGGATATTGGTATCCGACTTGCATCGAAATGCGTGCCGGAACCAATGTCCACTAAAACCTAGCAAATTATATGTCAACGAGTCCAGAATGACGATACGAACTCAACGGTATATCCGAAATTGGATTCCGATGAGCCGGCGTCAAAAAGTCCCGTTGACCCGGACTGTGGGGCCCGCTTTGTACCGAAATCGTGCCAGGGCCCACGTCCTCCAAATCTAACAAACTTTATATGAAAACAGGCCAGAACGACGCCACGAGTCTACTGGTGGTGTCAAAAATTGAATCCGGAGTCCCGGGTTAAAAATGGAATTTTACAAGTGCAACACTAAGAATTCGAACGGCCAACTTTGGCGTCAAATTCGACCGACCTAACAAGCTCAAACTAAAATAAAATCTAAAGGGGGCAGGAAGATGGTTATACCAGCTGTGCACTGGAACTAGTAGCACGTAAAACGGAGCTGCGACGACGAAGATACGAACCCGCGAAGTGGTGTCACGAAACTGTCCAAAAATAGTTCAATTAAAATGTCAACTTGGTGGCCAGATTTGATGTATCAAACCACGAAATTAACGGTTCAAACGTGACAGAGGTGAAGAGGGATATACCGAGATTGAGACGGAGCAAGGAGTTCGCCGATCCAACGGTCGGATCTCCCAGAAAATGTGCTCAAATCGCTGCCTCGAAGCACGAATTCTGAAATTTTCTCCGCGCGAGCGTCGACGGAACTCCGAGAAAAACGTTGAAATCGCCTAGACGGCGCATCCCAGAGGACGTTGGCCGCCACAGGGTGGTGCGGGGGTGTGCGCCCGGCCGGGTGGGGGGGGGGGCTCGCTGGCGTGGGGGCGGGGCCATGCGGCGACGGTGGCCGGGGCGCCGCGCGGCCAGCCAACGCACTGTGCTGCGTACTGTTGCTGCGCTGCGCACTGCTGCCTCGCTGCTGCCAAGGTGGCGCGCAGCAGGGCACGGCGAGCGGCGGTGCGCGGTTGAAGTGGTAGTGGCGTGTGGTGATGTGGATGATGGAGGTGGTGGTGAATGATGATGATGATGATGATGATGATGATGTGTAGGGAGGAGGAGGAGTTGGAGTCGGAAAGGAGGAGATGAAGTCGGGGAGCTCGGCCATGAAGGCTCGGCCAAGTAGGGGGAGGTGAGCTCGGTTTAGAGGAGCTGGGCTCGGGAGGAGCTCGGCATGGGGAACTCTCGGCCATGGGCTGCATGAAGTAGAAAGGGAGAGAGAGATGTGCTGTGAGAAAAATGAGAGGAAAAGAGAGAGAAAGAGATGAATTGAATTAAAGAAGGAGAGAGAGGGGTGTCGGCCACGTGGGGTTGTCCTGATGGAGAGGGGAGTGTTGTGCTTGTGATGGGGAGGGGTGTAGGTGTTTGTATTAGAGAAAGTGAGAGAGAGAAAGATATTTGTGTGTGTGGGTTATATATTATATATATATATATTTATATATATATTATATATATATATATATATATATATAATATATATATATATATATATATATATATATATATATATATATAATATATATAGAGAAAGATATTTAGAGAGAGGATAGAGAGAGGGGTGGTGGTCGGCTAGCATGGGAGAGGGGTGTTGTTTGTGTGTAAGGAGTATTTAGGAAGAGAGAGAAAGTGGGGGTTATATATATTTATGTATGTATATATATGTGTGTATATATATATATGTGTATTATATACAATGAGAGAATTAGATATTTATACATAAAAAAAGAGATATTTAGGGTAGATGAAAAATATCGGTGGGGGTATGGGCAGTCATGATGGAGGGCAACATGGAGCTGGGGTTGGGTTCAGTGGAGCCGGGTTGGGCCAAAATGGACTAGGTACAATAAATAAATTATTTTTTTGTATATATAATCATAGGTAAATAAGTAGCATATGGGGGCTCAAATAAATGGGACACCAGTGTCAGGCGGGTAGTAGGCCTCGTGTAGGCTATGCCCATATTTGGGGTCGGCTAGGTTGGATCGATGTCGGGTCCCGAAATTAAATTGGAAATTAAATCAGGTTTCACGGTAGATAATTAATTGGCCTAAATTGAACTGAAAGTTGTGCGAAGAAAATGAAGCACAAAATATAGTGTCTGAGTGGGACACGAAGGTCGGGGTGAAGAGCGTCTCGAGTAGATCACTCATGGAAATTGGTTATGAGAAATGACTGGTCTGGTGCTCTTAAATTAAAAGTCATGGTAACGTGCATATGGATCAAGGAAAAGAGTGGGAATTCAATTAATAATTAAAATGGTCTAAATTAACCCAAACTTGCGCGAAGCAAAAAGACTACAAAGGAACAAGATCAAGTGGGACACGAAATATCAATGTGAAGATAATCTCGTCTACTACAAACTCCAAGAAGGAGGTTTCCAGAGACTGGCATCCCTGATGCTCTAGAATTCCAAGTCACGGTAAAGAGCATTAAATCAAATAAGTAATCAAATAATAATATCTATTACAATAATTGAATTATAAAATTAAAAAAAATAAGCCCTAAATTCAGGGGCTTACAGCGTCGGAGATTGCGGGGGTGGCGCGCGCGTGGCAGCGCGGGGCTGCGGGGGGCGCGGGGTTGCGGCTGGCGGGGGGGGTAGCGCGCTCCGGGGCAGCGGGGGGCGGCGGGGGTGGGGCGTGCGGTGCAACGCGGGGCTGGGGGGCGGGGGGGTGGGAGGGGCGGCGGGGGGGGGAGGGGTGCTGGCGCGCGCGGGGCTGCGGGGGACGGCGGGGGGCAGCTCGCTCCAGGGCAGCGGGGGGCGGCGGGGGCAGCGCGCTCCGGGCAGCGGGGGTGGCGCGCGCAGGGCAGCGCGGGGTACAAATACAATGAGTAGTATCGACGATATGACAAATCCTAGTTTAAGAAATAGGTTATCGACGATATCGGTAGTATCAGCAGTTTCGGATCAGTAACCCAATACCTTATTATGCTTTTACAACCTTATTATGCTTTCAACCTAGGTTCACAATATCGATAACCCAATACCTTACCCTAATAAGGTAACCCAATACCTTACCCTAATAAGGTAAACCCAATACCTTAGCCTACAATAGTCCCTGCAGGGGGGATGCGGGTGGTTGGGGGGTGCCTGGGTGGGGTGGGGCAGGGGGGACGACGACGGCTGGAGGAGGGTTCGGGTTAGGGACATATAGTCCCTGCAACCATTCTTCAGATACTATGGTACGACATGGTGATCGGGATATATAGTCCCTGCAGCCATTCGACTGACGAGACAGAAACTATGGTACGACATGGTGATCAGGACATAGTCCCTACAGCCATTCGACTGGCGAGACAGAAACTATGTAGCCGTAGATAAAGTTGACTGTCCTTCGACCCTCATCGTTCGACAATGATGATATGACAACCTATCACTATATCTTATATAGTAGTAGATGATGTCTTAGTATTACATTATGTGAGTTCATCTTGATTCTGTTACATTCTTCAGATACTAGATACGATAAGAACATATACTACACCATATGTACATAACATAGATGATTCACACTAATGTATGCTATAATGAATTTTGGGTTGTGTTCTGAGCCATCCGTTCTCACACTTAAAACACATAGGAATTAGTAGTGTGAGAGCGTCGGAGAGAGTGAGAGCGCCGGAGGGGGGAGAAGAGAGAGTGAGAGAGTAAAATGGTACGACATGGTGAAGTAGTACTGTATTTTGGCTCCAGCTCCAGCTCCATTTGTATTAATCTACGGTACAACATGGTGATCAGGACATAGTCCCTGCAGCCATTCGACTGGCGAGGTAAAAACTATGTAGCCGTAGATAAAGTTGACTGTCCTCCGCCCTCATCTCTCGGTAATGATGATACGACAACCTATCACTATATCTTATTAGTAGTAGATGATGTCTTAGTATTACATTATGTGAGTTCATCTTGATTCTGTTATATTCTTCAGATACTAGATACGATAAGAACATATACTACACCATATGTATAGAACATAGATGATTCACACTAATGTATGCTAGAATGAATCTTGGGTTGTGTTCTGAGCCATCCGTTCTCATACTTGGCAAAAAATCAAATTTTCTGTACTTTATCTACTTTCAAAAATGTACTCAAATTACATGATGGTTCCTTTAGTTAGCTTGCTTATGTTACAATTATATTATTTGTGAATATCGATCTTACCAGATGGCACCCATGACCGAGGAGCGGCACGTCGTTTTAGGGAAACAGTGAATGCTGAGGTGGCTCCTCCTACTGTTAAGGAGGAAGTGGCACCGGTAGCTAGTGAGACCGGGAGTTCTATTCATCCAGCACCAGTAGCTAGTGAGACCGGGAGTTCTATTCATGCAGCACTTGCAAGGGACTACATCTCTCCTCACGCCAAAGATCCCACTTATTCGAGGTGGTTGCGTGATCGTATCAATGAGCGTTTGCGTGAGCTGCGTGGTTCTCATTAGCTATTAGTACTTATTTGTATTGGACTATTTGTATTAGGTTGTTTTGTATTAGACTATTTGTATTGGACTACTATATGAATTAGTACTGTGTCAATCTCTGGATTGTATTGGACTACGACATGATGATTAGGACATAGTCCCTGCAGCCATTCGACTGGCGAGGCAAAAACTATGTAGCCGTAGATGAAGTTGACTGTCCTCCGACCGTCATCCTTCGGCAATGATGATACGAAAAACAACCAGAGAGGATACTCTGAAAGATCCATCTGAGTAGGACGTATACTCTGAGAGATCACCTTTACAAGAATGATATCAGTAGTGGGATTGAGTGTTGGAGGAGATATTATCAGAGTATACGTCCTACTCAGATGGGTCTCTAACCGTTACTACTTTTTTCTGACAGCATGGTGGATGTGCTCCGTTAACAGATTCTTGCTCCGAGCCAAAACTTTGCCCCGGAGCTCAAGTGGACATCCTTCGTGTAGAGCTCGAGTGAGAGGTTCCTGACAGCATGGTGGTCTCCTTTGTCAAAGTATCCGTGCTCGTCCCACTTTGATGTCCACTTGAGCTTCGAGGCAAAGTTTTGGCTCAGAGCAAGAATCTGTTGACGGAGCACATCCACCATGCTGTCAGAAAAAAATAATAACGGTGAGAGACCCATCTGAGTAGGACGTATACTCTGATAATATCTCCTCCAACACTCAATCCCACTACTGATATCATTCTTGTAAAGGTGATCTCTCAGAGTATACGTCCTACTCAGATGGATCTCTCAGAGTATCCTCTCCGATTGGGTTGTGTTCTGAGCCATCCGTTCTCACACTTAAAACATATATGAATTAGAACTGTGTTTGTATTTTCGGCGAACCCAGGGATTGGATTCTGTATTTTGTATTTTGGCTCCAGCTCCATTTGTATTAATCTACGGTACGACATGGTGATCAGGACATAGTTCCTATAGCCATTCGACTGGCGAGGCAGAAACTATGTAGCCGTAGATAAAGTTGACTGTCCTCAGACCCTTATCCCTCGGTAATGATGATATGACAACCTATCACTATATCTTATATAGTAGTAGATGATGTTTTAGTATTACATTATGTGAGTTCATTTTGATTCTGTTATATCCTTCAGATACTAGATACGATAAGAACATATACTACACCATATGTACAGAACATAGATGATTCACACTAATGTATGATAGAATGAATTTTGGGTTGTGTTCTGAGCCATCCGTTCTCACACTTGGAGATAAATCAAATTTTTGCTATTTTATCTGACGCACAAATACCGCTCGATTGAGCCAAAGGCATGCAGCCACTTCCCTCCCTCCACCGCCGTACCTAGTGGAGGAGTATATTCGTCGGTCGCAGCAGGAATTACCACCACCGGGCAATCGAACTCCTCCTCCTCCTTAAAGTATTGTAATTAAGAAAATTTGGAATATTTGGAATTTTGGAATATTGTGCTATGATCGGATTATAACGACGGATATTAGGTTACTCTTCAGGATAATTGATGTCTATTTTATATTAATTTGGTTTGGTCTATATAATTCTTGGATAATTGGGGTGCATTAAATTCGTATGTACATATTTGGTCTATGTGATTCTTGGATAACTGGTGTGCATTATATATTGGTCTATGTGATTGTTGGATAATTGGTGTGCATTATATATTGGTTTGGTTTATGCATATTTTTGTGAACAGGGAAAGTGCTGCAATTTTTTTTCAAAAAAATCTCAGTTAGCGACGGACTAGTGACCGGTTAGCGATAGATATTTCCAGCTCCATTTGCATTAATCTATGGTACGATATGGTGATCAGGACATAGTCCCTGCAGCCATTCGACTGGCGAGACAGAAACTATGTAGCGGTAGATAAAGTTGACTGTCCTCCGACCCTCATCCCTCGGCAATGATGATACGACAACCTATTACTATATCTTATATAGTAGTAGATGATGTTTTAGTATTACATTATGTGAGTTCATCTTGATTCTGTTATATCCTTCAGATACTAGATACAATAAGAACATATACTGCACCATATGTACAGAACATAGATGATTCACACTAATGTATGCTAGAATGAATTTTGGGTTATGTTCTGAGCCATCCGTTCTCACACTTAAAACACATAGGAATTAGTAGTGTGAGAGCGCCGGAGAGAGTGAGAGCGCCGGAGGGGGAGAGGAGAGAGAGAGTGAGAGAGTAAAATGGTACGACATGGTGAATTAGTACTGTATTTTGGCTCCAGCTCCAGCTCTATTTGCATTAATCTACGGTACGACATGGTGATCAGGACATAGTCCCTGCAGCCATTCGACTGGCGAGGCAGAAACTATGTAGCCGTAGATAAAGTTGACTGTCCTTCGACCCTCATCCCTCGGCCAATGATGATACGACAACCTATCATTATATCTTATATAGTAGTAGATGATGTTTTAGTATTACATTATGTGAGTTCATCTTGATTCTGTTATATCCTTCAGATACTAGATACGATAAGAACATATACTACACCATATGTACAGAACATAGATGATTCACACTAATGTATGCTAGAATGAATTTTGGGTTGTATTCTGAGCCATCCGTTCTCACACTTGAAGATAAATCGAATTTTTGCTATTTTATCTGACGCACAAATACCGCTCGAGTGAGCCAAAGGCATGCAGCCACTTCCCTCCCTCCACCGCCGTACCTAGTGGAGGAGTATATTCGTCGGTCGTAGCAGGGATTACCACCACCTGGCAATCGAACTCCTCCTCCTCCTTAAAGTATTATAATTAAGAAAATTGGGAATATTTGTGGGAATTTTGGAATATTTGTGCTATGATCGGATTATAACGACGGATATTAGGTTACTCTTCAGGATAATTGATGTCAATTTTATATTAATTTGGTTTGGTCTATATGATTCTTGGATAATTGGTGTGCATTAAATTCGTATGTGCATATTTGGTCTATGTGATTCTTGGATAATTGGTATGCATTATATATTTGGTCTATGTGATTGTTGGATAATTGGTGTGCATTATATATTGGTTTGGTTTATGCATACTTTTGTGAACAGGAAAAGTGCTGCAATTTTTTTTCAAAAAAATCTCAGTTGGCGACTAGTGACCGGTTAGTGACGGACTTCTCCAGTTTCTGACTACTTTTCGACGGAATTTTGTCGCTAACTGGTGATTTGAAACTGTTTCCAGGTAGCGACGGGTGGTCGACGGAATATCCGTCGGCAACGTTCTGGTGGTATATAGTTCGACGGAATAGCGACGAAAAATCCGTCGACAAGGTTCTGGAAAAGCTTGACATTTCCAGAACATTGGCGACGAATAATCAGCCACAAATCAGTCGCTGTCTCGACGGTGTTGCGCCGGAAATCCGTCACCAAGGTTCTGGAAATATCAAGCATTTCCAGAACATGGTCGACGGATAATCCGTTAGTATTCCGTCGCTAATCCGTCCTTTGTTAGCGACGACGATCGACAGACTAGCGATGGAACGATACCCTCTGATACACTGTTACGACGGTTTACCGACGGGCTATCCGTCGCTAGCGTCTACACAGTTAAGTATTTAATACTTGAAATGGACGAAAGCCCGTCGGAAAGCGTCGCTAATGCATCGTATTGTGAAGACGAAAAGCCGTCGCTATTCCGTCGCTCTTCGACTACTTAGCGACGGATTATTATTAGCGACGAGCTGATTGCCGACGGATTATTTTGGCCAAGATTCGTCAGTGATCGGTCGCTAATACTGATTGCCGATGGATGGACGACGGATGGCCGTCGCTAAATGGACATATTTTGGTAGTGTATAGCTGCTACGGCCGTTATTGTCGCTGCGACTGCTGCTACCCTTGCTGTGTCGCCGGCGATGCGACGCGGCCGTGCGTCGGCCAGCCTCCGACGAGGGTGGTGGCGGCCAGGAAGAAGTCGCCGGGGTTAGGTTAGGTTTTAGTCGATTTTGACTTCCCCTCTCTCGCGGTTATAAGCAAAAGGGGGTCGGGTTTCATATATGCGGGAACAGTAAGTCTATATATATAGATATTTTTAATATATATATATATATATATATATATATATATATATATATATATATTACATATATATATATATTATTTATATATTTATATATATATAAATATATATATATAGATAGATATATATATATATATTATATATAATATATTACATATGTGTGTGTGTGTTATAAAAAAAATATATATATACACACCACACACACATATGTATATATATATATATATAAGAAGAATATATATATATATATATATATATATATATATATATATATATATATATATATATATATATATATATTATATATATATGTCCGGCGCTCCTAGCGTAAGTGGCAGGAGGGGGGGCTCTCGGCGGGGAGACCCGGGATCGAGCCCCCCTCCCGCAAAAGCCGGCTGGGTGGCGTTGCCACGGGCTTGTGCGGGGATGCCGGACACCATATAAAATATATATATATAATATATATATATATATATATAGATATTATATATATATATATTATATATATATATATATATATATAATCTTTACAGGGGTATGGCGTTATAAATAAAATATATAAATACATAAAATATTTATTTTCTAAAGACCCAAAATAACCAATGATATTTAATACTTATAAATACAATAATAATAACAATAATAATGATAACAAAGTAATATAAATCAATGATAGGTGTAACCAATATATATATATATATATTTATATATATATTATTATTATATTATATATAGCCAAAATTCCACATAATCCCCAAAGATATTCTAAGGAAATTATTTACCGTATCTCAAAATAAAATATTGACTTAAGGACATATAACCACCATTTCTAAAATTGCCACTACATCTCTAAAATAAAATAAAATACCAATTATACATCTAATGGACGTCCTTTATATGTACTACCCAAATATGTGGCTTGGGTTTGGTTCAGGTCAAGTCCAGACTAGTTTGGTACAATCGGACCTCCTAAAAAGTCAAAAACCTTAATAACTATCTAAATCTTTTATAGGGTCAAATTACAACTTAGCATGGTTTTCCTAATTAGAACACACTTATGACTCGGTCTTCCATATCATGGCTAAAATACTAGTCAAAATACACAACCATGCTAATCGTGCCAAAATTCCTAGTCGATATGCATCACAGAACTTAACCATGACTAAGGCCATAATTATATAAATATTAGGCTATTATAAATATAATCATATATATACAAAATGTATTTAATTCTATTTGTCCAAATTAAATTTAAAATAATTCTACTAAGTCATGGCAACCTAACATGGCTACCAAGTGGGGTTGGCGAGGTTAGGATCCAAATATATTTTCTAATCAAATCGAATTCAAAAAGTCAACCATGAGTCTCTTGTGCCATTCGCAAATAAATAGCACATGGGAACTCAATTGTGTGGCACACCCTTGGCATGTGTGTCGTAGACTTAAAATGGGTCAAAAGCATATATTGGGTCAAACAGTTTTAATCTAAGTCGAGTCCCGAACTCAAGTTGGAAGTTAGGTCTAGAATTACGGTAAATAATCAAATGGCCCAAATTTAACCTGAAGTTGCGTGAAGTCAATAGAATGCTAGGGGACAAGTTTGGATAGGACATTATATCAAGTTGATGGTGGGCTCGTCTACTTCAAAACCTACGAAGGAAGTTTCAAAAGATTGGTACTTTTGTGTTCCAAAAATTGAAGCTACGGAGAAGTACATCTTTAATCATAATTAAGAATAAAATATAATCTAATAGAAAAAAAATAATTACCAAAAATTAGGGTCCTCACAATCTACCCACCTTGAATTTCGTCATCGAAATTAAAATAAGGCTCACTAAGTTAACTAGGAATAGTTCAAGGGATACACTAGGTCACAACGGTGTCTTCTAATATCTCAAGTAATAATCTATTCTAAATAATTTGGTTTTGCAACATCTACATCGTAAAACTATAGATGTTATCTCTAATCGCTTTTTTTGGTACTGACGGTCTTGTAATGATCATGTTAAAGGTTTGTCCCCCTAACCATATTATTATCACAATTATATAAGTCTCTTTTCACCTAACCAAGCCAAGTGATACCTACCAATCCGTCTAATCCTAATTTTGCAACTGACATGGTATAATAGTAAATGGGTTGGGGCAGGCTATGTCTAGTTTTATCTCATAGACGATCAATCTTACACTAAAACTACCACTATATTCTTGATTAAGCGACTACCATAAGAGTGTAACCTAGTATAATATACTTATTTCTATACTGAGGACGTCTACCCACCTTTGGTCACACTACCTCATCAAACATATGATGCCATAAAATTTATAATCCTTGCATACTAGTTGCAAAATCTATACCACTAGATAGCTTTGGCATATGGCGTCTCTAATCCCCTCCTATCTATCAAGCAACCTAAAAGTTCAATAAGCAAATTAACTTACACTATAATTTAAGAATTTCTAATAAATTTATAAAACACGAGCATTCGTCGCTCCGAAATAGGAAGGGACGAGAAGCAATGGTACGAGGGAGCAAAGGAAGAATAATCGAGAGCAAATACGAAGTTCAAAGACGGCAGAGAAATTTCTAAAAGAATTTTCAAGCAGTTGTGGATTGAGATTCCTAAGGGTTCGGTCCTATTCGCAGGCCCGCTTGGTACAGTAACGTAACCGAAGCGGCTAATTCGACCTGCATGTGCCACCAAAAAAATATGTAACGCCCCAGTCCCAAAATACATAGGACTAGAAGATAGTATACATGCCAGCTACGTATCGAGAGGACTCCAGCCTGGCTCGAATACGTATAAGCTGTCTGGTTGTTCTAGATCAACTATATCTCAATCCACATAATATATAATGATAAAATTAATGAATCAAGTGCACTAAGGTTGATCAGACCGTAATACACTGATTCTAGAATAGATAGATAAATGTATTAGAGTGGATCCCAATAACACATTTATCATGAAAAGCTAGAAGAAAGTAGAAGCTTGTTAAAGACTAGGCTAATAACAACAAAAATGTAAATAATGAAGATGACGATAATAACAACAACTAGATATACATGAAGTCTTGGTGTAGCAGCCGTCATCCATCAATGCACTAAACCTTGATAACTTCATCTAATACCTGGAGAGATCACCATGTTTTCAGGGGACTAGCAAGAACATAATATACAAGCCTACTTTGATAGTAATAATATGCAAGGATAGATAGAAAAATGGTACAAGAATGTAGAGACTGAAGGAATTACAATACTAGAAATTAATAAAACATAAAAGAAATGACATGCCCCGAGAATCATGCTAGTAAACGCGACTAAAAGGAAATCGAGGTAAACCGCAGCCCGGTGGTGGCTAATGGCCCTATAGATTGCACTCCGATGGTTGCTAACAACCTATAGTGAGTCTCAATCGCAGCCCGGTGGTTGCTAACGATTGAGAGTGGTCAGGTATAGTCACATCTATCACAAAGTCCTCGTCTAAAACTACGAGTAAATATCAAATCAACATGTCAAGTCCAAGTCAAGTCTAGGTCAAACAGATCAAGGGATAATGGAATAGGCAAGGCAATACCATCACTAGGCATGAACATGATAAAAAAATAGGGCAAATAATATAGAAAAAAAGTAACAGTCTACATGCACGTAAAACTAGAAAATAACCATGGCATGAATCAGGATAAACATGGAATCAAGTATGACGAAAATAATAGCAATCTAAAAATGCATGTAAATGCTCTAAAGTTTGGCAAGGTGTACTTGCCTGGTGTAGCGCGTAGAACTAACAATCCAACAACGCAGTGAACCACAAAAGTCAAACTCTAGCAACAGTCTCTGGACGCTGTAATAGATATTACCAACGTATTCAGAATAGTCAAATTAGCTAGGATAACCTATCCATAAGTCCAATTCTGGACACATGGGCAAAATAGTAATTTTGGGTCAAAACGGTGTCCACCGTTGGACCCGCTTTGCATCAAAAAGCGTGTCAGCACTTATGGTCTCTAAAGTCATCAAACTGTATATTTACGTATCCTATTTGACGAGACAAATCCAACAGTATGTCCAAAGTTAGATTTCGATGAGCCGTGTACAAATTTGTCCGTTGGATCGGATCACGGGCCGTCAAAGTTGCATTCCGGTCGATCTTCTCAGAATCGGACCAAACTTGGCATACAGGACCAAAAAATGATACGGTCCTATTGGCGCAAGTTTTGTCTCGAGTTGACGAACGTACACGAAGTTATGCGCTAGTTTGCAAAGGGGTTACGGGAAAATTTGACGGATACGTCTCAAATTCGTCGTGCACACGCAACCAATTCGAGTTGCGTCAAAGTTCATATGTGCACGAAGTCCATACGCACCTTTCGACGCAAATGGTTCACGACTAAGTCGCCCGGATTGACAGGACGGACCCGTTGTAGAACCCTAGAGGGGAGGGTGAATAGGGTAATAAAATAATTACCAAGCAATTTACTACTATTTTAAAGAAGAGTAAAAGAGAGAGAGATTCAAACACTCGATGTATCTTGGTATCCTCCCAAGGGGCACTCCAGTCCCGGAACTCTCTCCGACTTAATCCACTATTTAAGTAAATAGTTACACACGAGTTTGGATCCGAAGAAATCGTTAACTTCAACACGAGTTTGGATCCGAAGAGCTCGCCAACTACTTACACACGAGTTTTCTTACGAAGGCTCGCCAACTTCAAACTCAAGAAGAAAATGAAAAGGCTTTTGATCTTCTTTCACACTAGAAGATCTACAACACTTGAATACTCTAGTACTTTTGATTTAATGACAAATGGAGGCTTTAGAGTAATGGTGAAACTTTCTTAGTGGTTGGGAATTAAGCTTTGAAAGGATAAGTCTTTATGAGGAGAGGAAAGAGATTAGAGAGAGAGAGGAGAGGGAGGAGAGAGAGAGAGAGAGAGAGAGAGACCTTATTTATACAAATCCAAAGTTATAAAGAGCATTCAGCCGTCAACCGGATTATCCGTCGAATTTATACAGAAATCCGTCAGATTATCTGATCTACAACAACGGCTAGAAATAGAGCCGTTGGATGCATTAAATGCATCTGACAGATGTCGTTGGATTTGAAATTAAAAAGGCCAGTGAAGCAAGCGGATTATCGTCGGATTTCTACGAAAATTCGGCGGATTATCCGAACTTCTGCTCAGAAACTTGCTGGAAATGATCGGATTATCCGTCGGATTTCTACGGAAATTCGACGGATTATCCGAACTTTCTGCTCACAAACTTGCTGGAAAACTTCGGATATCCGAAGGATTTTCGCGAAAGTCCGACGGATCATCCGAACTTTTGCTCACAGACTTCTTGGAGTTGATCGGATGATCCGACGGATTATTCCAAAAATCTGTCGGATTTTCCTCCTCTTCATTTTAACTTAAATTCCAAAAATTCACCAAAGTGATTTGTCATCCTACTAAAGTGCGTACATAGTCTCCTAGACACTTACAGACTCTTAGGAAGACATAGGACATGATCTAAAATCGTTGGCATAAGCAACGTTCTTGAGTGCTATTTAAGAAGTGTCTTCTCAGAGTATTGTTAGATCTTCTCTCCTTAGTCTTGATAGGCTTTATAGAACTTATAAGGAGACGAATTCTATCTTTGTCCTTTTTATTCATTCCTGTAGAAGATTAGGGCTAAAGACGTACAAATGTCAATATATCAAAAATCGATGTGCTAACACCCATGTCGAGAAATTTCTAAGTTTTAAAACTGTTTTTTCCCTAGATTTCAACCTGATTTTTAGCTAAGTTTAATTCCAAAATAATTGAATCTAATTATAGAGTTTTGAAGAGGATTAGATAGGGAGCAAACCTGAGAAATTTGTTCGATGATTTATCAAGAGACGTTGGAGATATCGTTCTTCAAAAGGGGCTTCGACCCACGTTTGTTATCTTCAAACAGAGTCTCCTCTGTTTGTTGTTTCCGATATCGTCGAAGTATGTGCGACGGTCGATGGGACTACGGGGCGCAGGAGGTGGTCGGTCAAGGTGATGCAGTGGTCGATGCGGCTACTGCTGCTTCTATTGCGGTTGTTATAGCTGCTACGGCTGCTATTGTCGCTGTAACTGCTGCTACCCTTGCTGTGTCACCAGCGATGCGATGCGGCGTGCGTCGGCCAGCCTCCGACGAGGGCGGCCGCGGCCAGGGAAAAGTTGCCGGGGTTGGATTAGGTTTTAGTCAATTTCGACTTCCCCCTCTCTCGCGGTTATAAGCACAGGGGGGTCGGGTTTCATATATGCGGGAACAGTAAGTCTATATATATAAATATTTTAATATATTATATATATATATATATATATATTATATATATATTATAATATATATATATATAATATTTATATGGTGTCCGGGCATCCCCGCACAAGCCGTGGCAACGCCACCCAGCCGGCTTGTGCGGGAGGGGGGCTCGATCCCGGGTCTCCCCGCCGAGAGCCCCCCCCTCCTGCCACTTATGCTAGGAGCGCTATATATATATATATAATATATATATATATATATATATATATATATATATATATATATATATATATAAAATATATATATATATATATATATATATTATATATAATATATATATATATATATATATATATATATATATATATACACCCTATAAAATCCTAAAAAGAATCTTAATAATATCTTTACTGGGGTATGGCGTTATAAATAAAACATATAAATACATAATAATATTTATTTTCTAAAGACCCAAAATAACCAATGATATTTAATACTTATAAATACAATAATAATAACAATAATAATGATAACAAAGTAAGATAAATCAATGATAGGTGTAACTACAAATATATATAGCCAAAATTCCACAAAATCCCCAAAGATATTCTAGGAAATTATTTACCGTATCTCAAAATAAAATATTGACTTAAGGACATATATAACCACCATTTCTAAAATTGCCCACTACCTCTAAATAAAATAAAATACCAATTATACATCTAATGGAGTCCTTTAGACGCACTACCCAACTACGTGGCTTGGGTTTGGTTCGGGTCAAGTCCGGACTAGTTTGGTATAATCGGACCTCCTAAAAAGTCAAAAACCTTAATAACTATATAAATCTTTTATAGGGTCAAATTACAACTTAGCCTGATTTTCCTAATTAGAACACACTTATGACTCGGTCTTCCACACCATGGCTAAAATACTAGTCAAAACACACAACCATGCTAATCATGCCAAAATCCTAGTCGATATGCATCACAGAACTTAACCATGACTAAGGCCATAATTATATATAAATTATGCTATTATAAATATAATCATATATATACAAAATTGTATTTAATTCTATTTGGCCCAAATTAAATTTAAAATAATTCTACTAAGTTATGGCAACCTAACATGGCTCTACCAAGTGGGGTTGGCGAGGTTAGAGTCCATATAATTTTCTAATCAAATCGAATTCAAAAAGTCAATCCATGAGTCTCTTGTGCCATTCGCAAATAAATAGCACATGGGAATCCAATTGTGTGGCACCCTTGGCATGTGTGTCATAGACTTAAAATAGGTCAAAAGCATATATTGGGTCAAACAATTTTAATCTAAGTTGAGTCCCGAACTCAAGTTGGAAGTTAGGTCTAGAATTACGATAAATAATCAAATGGCCCAAATTTAACCCGAAGTTGTGCGAAGTCAATAGAATGCTAGGAAACAAGTTTTGGATGGGACATGTTATATCAAGTTGAAGGTGGGCTCGTCTACTTCAAAACCCACGAAGGAAGTTTCGAAAGATTGGTACTTCTTGTGCTCAAAAAATCGAAGCTACGGAGAAGTACATCTATAATCATAATTAAGAATAAAATATAATCTAATAGAAAAAAAAACCAAAAATCAGGGTCCTCACACAATATATTCTAAATCACCTAAAATAGGAAAATGATACTTAGACAACATCATAAAGAATTTCCTACTCAAATTCTAAAGCTTTTTTATCTACCTTGATATCAAACTCTAATTATTAATAACTAATAACAATTTATCATTAAATTCTCCTACGATCCAGTCCAACACTATGGTTTGTCCCAAAATCACTTTTAGTATCTTACTTAAACAATCTTTTACAAATGAAAGGCTACTCTCATCCTAACAGCTTATAACCCGGACCAAATAATTTAAATCCTAACAGGCCGGCCCATACTCAATTAGGAATTGTTACATAAATATGTCATCTTTGCAAACAGCCCAAGGCTGGTCCACCAATAGCCTGGGTTACTGAAAACATGATAGCTTCATTGAACTCATATGGTCTACTATTATAAGCCGACAATAGCAGACTCAAATATTCTGTCACGACCAGCACCCGCTTTTCAGGATACGAGCGCGTGCACAAGCCAGCTACGTATCAAGCGGACTCCAGTCCAACTCGAATATGTATACGAGTCCAGAATAGGGTATCATGTCTAATATGGTAAGTTAAACTATATCTCAATCCACAAAGAATATAAAACAAGAATGAAATTATGGTCCATGGTCTGCAGTCCACTACCATATATGTTCGATTAACTCCAAAGAAATAACATGAGTCTATAAAACTAGGCTAACAAGCAGAGTATAAATAACAGAGGTAATATGTAATCACGAAAGATACATGAGTCTGAAATAATCAACTACCACATGATCAGCTAACTAACTCCGTGCAATCAACTACTTGAAGAGATCATCAGGTCCTCATGGGACTAGCAAGATACATAAAACATGTCTATCTAACACTATATCGTGTATAAAGAAAATCAGGATATAAACAGAAAATGACTAAGCAATTATGAAACATGAATTTGAGAACAACTATGCATAAATGAACTGCTCTCTCTCATAAAAATCGTTTTTATCAGAGGGAGAGCTAAAAAAAAGGAAAAAAATAATTCTCCATGGCACTTCTATCACTCCGTAGGCCATTACGTACATCATCAGAGCTATTAAAGCTCTTATCGCCCCGGATACCGTCGTCTCCGTCATTTCTTGCGGGGCCAATGGCGTGGCACAAGCTCTTGCTTCTTCGCGTTATCCTCCAAAGAAGACAAGAGCTTCTTCCACACTTTCGAGCTCCCAGATCGGATCGGGATGGCTATGGCAGCTGACTGCTAGGGGGCGGTCCGGTCTGATTTTGTTTTGGCCGCTCCTGGTGGCTGCTCTCTCTCGGCCCACAACTTTGTCTCTATGACGTTTTGTGTTAGGGGCCTTTCGCTTTTGTTTTGGTTTTCATTTTCTTTTCTTTCTTATTTTATGCTGGACGCCTTTTTGTCCATTTCACTTTCTCTTGCCCCTTTTCTTTGCTTTGTATGGGACGCTTGGGCTATCTCCCGACGTTGTTTTGTGCCTGGCTTATATATATACTTTCTTTAAAAAAAATCTAACATTACATAACATCCAAAATCAATTTTCCCCTTCGTCCCCATCCATCTCCCTCAAACCCAAAACCCTAACCTAGCCCTCCACAGCCACCAGCCATGGACGCAGATTCCATCGCAAAGGCGTTCGTAGCACACTACTACCAGACGTTTGACACGAACCGCCGGACTGGCGAACCTCTGCAAAGAGAACTCGATGCTTTCGTTCAAGGGAGAGAAGATCCAGGGACCGCAGGCGATCGGCGCGAAGCTGACGGGGCCCGTTCCAGCAGTGCCACCACAACGTCTCCACCGTCGACTGCCAGCCCTCCGGCCCCGCCGACGGTGTCCTCGTCTTCGTCAACGGGAGGCTCCAGCTCGCCGGCGAGCAGCACCAGCTCAAGTTCAGCCAGATGTTCCATCTGATGCTGACACCACAGGGAAGCTTCTATGTGCTCAATGACATCTTTCGCTTGAACTATGCCTGAAATAGACTTGTAGAAGGAAATTGTCGAGGTTAAATTTATGGTAGAATTCTTGGAAAAAAACTGTTATGGGTTTGCTATTGGCAAGTGGTTTCAAAAGGATTGTTAAAAAAAACTGCTGGAAGGAAACATGAACACATGACAAAAAATCAAACAAAAAATCAAACCCTAGCTCCTAGTGTGGACTCGCATGTTTGAACAAATAACTAACCCTTGCCCCTTGTGTGAACTCGTAGGTTAGTTTCAAAAAATAAAACATATACTCAAACCCTCGCCCATACTGTGGACTCGCAGGTTTGAACAAATAACTAACCCTCGTCCCTATTGTGGACTCGTAGGTTAGTTTCAAGAAATCAAATAGATACTCAAACCCTCGCCCTAGTATGGACTCGCAGATTTGAACAAATAACTAACCCTTGTTCATAGTGTAGACTCGCAGGTTAGTTTCAAGAAATCAAACAGATACTCAAACCCTCGTCCCTAGTGTGGACTCGCATGTTTGAACAAATAACTAACCCTCGTCCCTAGTGTGGACTCGTAGGTTAGTTTCAATAAATCAAACGGATACTCAAACCCTCGCTCCTAGTGTGGACTTTGCAGGTTTAAAGAAATAACTACCCTTGCCCCTAGTGTGGACTCGCATGTTAGTTTCAAAAAATCAACCCTCGTCCCTAGTGTGGACTCACAGGTTGAGAAAATTGAAAACAAGGTATAACAGTTCAGTTATAACGTGCTCATTCTACGATACGACTCAATCAAGTACTGTGAGAAACAGATCCAATATGAACTACAAGGCCAACTGTGAACAAGGACTATATATCAGTGAGACAACTAAACTAGTATATAAAATATAAAAAACACATGTCAACAGTCAACAAAAGAAAAACTAGGTAGTGGCATGTAACGAAGGAAAAAGAATAAGAATGTATATAACTGTAAAGAAAGGCAAGGTATACTTGCCTGGTGGTAGCACGTAGAACCAACACTATCCAGTCAATCGACGAGCCATAAAAGTCAAACTCTCACAACAGTCTCCGGAAGCTGAAACAGATATTACCAACGTTTAGAATAGTCAAATTAGCTAGAGCAGCCTACCGGCCCCATCCATAATTCTAATTCGGGATACAGGGGCAAAACAGTAATTTTAGGTCAAAACGATGTCCGTCGTTGGATCCGTTTTGTACTAAAAAGCGTGCCAGTATCTACGGTCTCTAAAGTTGTCAAACTATATGTCTATGAGTCTATTTTGACGATACGAACCCAACGTACGTCCAAAGTTGGATTCCGGTGGGCCGTGTACAAATTTGCCCGTCGGATCAGATCGCGGGCCTACCAAAATAGTATTCCGGTCGACCATCTTAGAATCGGACCAAACTTGGCATATAGGCTAGAAAAATGACACGGTCCTGTTGGTGCATGTTTCGTTTCGAGATAACGAACGTGCATAAAGTAATTGGCTAGTTTGCAAAAGGGCCGATACAAGGTATCTCGACGGATATGCCACGACGAAATCGAGTTTCGTCGAATCCCACACATCGACAACATCCATACATGTCTTTCGATGCTCATGGGTTACGACCACGTCGCCGGTTTGTCGGGGCGCACGCCGTATCGTAGAGATTTTAAGTTTTGAAAACAGTTTTTATGGATTTTTTTTCTGATTTTCAAACAGATTTATCTGGATGTATAATGGATGAAATTGAAATCTAAAAACAACATTTAGAAGCCATATATGTTGTCGTGAAACCTATTTAGGTAGTTTTCTAAATTAGTCGATTGATCGGCGATTTGTTGCCTTCTAAAACAGGGTCGGGGACTCGAAATTCTGTCTTATTTCGAGACAGTTTTTCGTTAACTTTGGGTCGATCTTCTGGCCAATCTAGAGCATATAAATTCGAACCAATTGAAGGAAAATAAACTCATATAGATTGTCTACAAACTTGAGAAGACGGTTCGGAGAACGACCGAGCGAGGGAGACGGAGAACGTGCCGCGAAGTCGGGGTCATAGGCGGTTGCTGCTGTGTCTTGTGGTCGCTGTGCCGCGTGCGGTCGTCCTTGGGCGGCACTCTGGCGACACGTGGCAGTCGAGGTGGCCGCTGTAGCGCCCCACTTTCGATAGGCGACGGACTTCATAATATGCTTGCGTTGAGTTAGATCGGTCGGAAACTTAGATGGCCATCTGACTCGATCGCTGAGCTTGGTTGTAACACCCAATTTTTTCAAATGAGGGTAATTTTGAAATTTTATAATTATAATCATTTAATAATGATATTTAAATCATATTGTGATTTTTGGTGATTTTTAATCAATTTAAAACTATTTAAAATATTGAATTATGATTTTGATGGTTAACTAGTTAAACCCTAGAATTGCTAAGCCTAGTGACTAACCATGACCAAGGGAGCCTAGTCATATGATTAGGATGACTAATTACTAGTTTTTAGCCTAAGGGTATTTTGGTCATTTTGACAATTTTGTTAAATTATATTTTTGATTAATTAATATTGTGCTAATTAAATTGTTAGAGACTAACCTCTAAGCTTAGCCTAATCTAGATTAGTCTTGAGTTTAGAACCTTGATTAGGTTAACCAAGTAATGACATGATTATCAATATCTAGATATTTTATAGTAGGATATTTGTACTCTTAGGATATTTGTGAAAATGGTAGCCTATGACAAGTTGAACCAATAGGAAGGCTTAGAATTGGGTGGACAACTCCTAGCCACTCATCTAGACCTAAAATATAACCCTAGTCCATCTAATGGCAGCCACAATTGATCCCCCCCCTTCCTATAAAACATTCCTAACAAAAACCTTTGTCTCTTTTACAACTTCTTAGAACCCTAATAGTTCCTCCCCAAATTTCCTTCCCTAATATCCAAATCAAGCCCAAATTGGTTCTAATCAATTGTAACATCACCTCTACCATAGTAGAAGCTAGTAGGGGCTTGCTAGCTAGGGTTTGAAGTGTTTTGGTGAATTTGAGTTCAAGAAGAAACCTCATTTTTACCCTTTTTCATTGAGATTCAATCTCAATAGGTAAATTCCATAAAACCCTTCTAAAATCATGTTTTATTTTCATAGATGCATGCATATAAGTATACCCTAACTGTAGGAATAGTTTGGTGCTAGGTAGTGTCTATTTCATGTCCATATCGGACACGTATCAGCCCAAATAAAATAGTGTTCGATGTAATACCTAAACCAGTATTTTAATAACCATTTCTGAAACTAATTGTCACGCCCCAGAACCAGAATACTGGAGAGCGGGGGCAGACATAGCCAGCTACGCAATCCCAAAGTACGTTAATACTCTGAAATCACGTATAAGCTGTCAAGACATGGGGGTTACTCTAGAAGCCATCAGTCAATCCTATGGTTTAACAATCCTAGGTATCTCAATCACAGGCAATTATACAAGAGCAAGGAGTACGATCATCATACATACAATAGTAAGGCGTCCCGAACCATATATACATGACTGATCATGAAGCTATTACCACAGAACTGATGACTAGCTAGAGTTTTAGTCGTACATGATAAGGACTAGCTATAGTCTAAAATACACATATCATGTTTATGCCCGTAGGCTACAATATCAAGGAAAATACCAAAACACGAGCTAAACACGTGCTCGGGGCTAAACGTTACAAGAAGAGAATTTACATATCAGTGGGAGAACGAAGAAGAAACCCACTGTGGCACTCTGGTGCTCCGGCTGGTCACCGTCGAGAGGATGGTGCGGTAGATCCTTCGGGCTCTTCTATCAGAACCTGGCCATGCAAAACCAGTGGGGTCAGACCCCAAATAGCAAGTACCACAAAGGAGGCCGAACTATGAACTTAAAACCAGCAATCATTAGCAATCAACAAGCAAATAAGTAAAGGAGGATCAGGGTTTGTGCAGTACCAATGCACTCGTCCCGATCATAGAGAAAACAGTAAGTAAATTATTATTGACATAAAGTAAACTGGAGAACATGTTAAATAAATAGAACTGGGAAGGTGATATACGATAAGATAACCATGGGACTACTCAGATAACCAGGTTACAACCCGTAAACCAAACAAGGACCGGGGTTGTAACCCTTCGTCTGAACAGAACTTTGTTTCTCCCACCATTTATCGGCAAGATAAAATAAAAAATCAGGACATGTAACAATCATGTACAAGACATGACGAATATGAACAATCAGGTCATGTGACAATCTTGTGCAGGATCAAGTCAAGACTAGACTGAGTTAGACTCCATTCAATCAATCACGGCCAAGCAATAAGTACGGCTTGATACTTTAACTAACTAGGGTTATCACAGGCCTAGTTACTAGCAAGATGCAAAGAGATTTCCAAGTCCGGTTACCCGTCTGCTGCTACCTGAGTGACCCCAGCAAAAGAAAAGGAAAAGATAGCATGATATAGCAGACACACTGTAGTAAGATACATGTGTCCTAAGGTACCACACTCGACGGCGGGCTGGAAGTGCGCTCATCTCGACGGATAGCAACAAATCCCATGTATATATATATATATATATAAGGCCGGGATCAAAGGGGCAACAGGTAACTGAAAAAGTCTCTCCATGAACTACTGTATTATTCTAGTTATTAGCCTTAATCCATTTCAATAGGTACTCCTGACCGTGGTACTCAGGAGTCCCCTCCTAGACATGATGCAAGACATGACTGGATTAGTTGTACAAGCACAATCACCCACGGTGTCCGGGTTATTTATACAGGTCATGTCATGTCAGGTAGCCGTCGCAACAGCTTATCAAGATATATCATGTCAGGTTTATCATGTCAAGAGTGCGCCACGGCGGGCCACTATCAGAAATTATCATGTCAAGTTTACTGGTCAAGAGTGCGCCACGGCGGGCCACTATCAAGTCATGTCAGGTCATTACTCAAGAGTGTACCACTACGGGTCACTGTCGTATTTAGGGTACATGTGTAGGATAGTATAGTGCAAGCATTCAATCAGGAGACTCAAGTTATGCTGAGGTTACAAGGCACAAGTCATCAGTAAAGATCAAATAACAATAGAGAAATAATAATAATAACGATAATTAAATAGTTGGACAAGGCACAAGAAGGAGCCCTGCGGCTCAGGGTCACTATCAAGTCATGTGTAGCAGGTCAAGTTATCAGGTCAAGTTATCATGCATGTCAGTTCTTGGTCACACCATGCCAGGTACAATTGTCATTTCAATCATGTCAATCAAATCGGGATTTTCAAGTTCGAAAAAAAAAGGCGTAAGGATATAAAATGGGCATAAAAATATACAATAGGGATAAATGTGTACTCCGTAGGAACTCAAGTTACAAAAAGGGCCACAAGACTTGGATATACAAAAATAAACAAAATATAAAATACAGGACATGACAGAGCCATGCGGCTCGGGCAAGGCTGGCTCATGCGGCAGGATTAATCAGATGCATGCGGCTCAGGAATTGGAGCCCATACGGCTAGGGTTCAACTCATGCGGCCAGGGACCTAAGAGCACATGCGGCTCAAGATGGATGGACATATGCGGCTCATGAGAAGGGGAGGCGCATGCGGATGGCGAAGATAGATCCTCATGCGGCCGGGAACGACTGGGTCCCATACGGCCAAGGGGGAAGGCCTTATGCGGCCGGGAACAGACGGGTTTTCATGCGGCTGCATAAGCAAGGGGTGCATGCGGCTAGGATGTAAATGTTCATGTGGCTCAGGAAGCACAGGTATATGCGGTTCGGGAGTCTCATGCGGCTCCGCCAGGGTAGGTCATGCGGCTCAGCCCCACATAAGGCCATACGGCCAGAACGGGGCGGGTCTCCATGCGGCTCGGGTAAAAGTCCATACGGCTAGTCGTAAGTCCTATGCCATGCGGCTCGATCTAATCAGGGTCATGCGGCCCGGGAATCAAAAGTCCATGCGGCTGGATGGATCAAATCTTCATGCGGCTGGGAGTAAGTTCCTGCAGCATAGGCCATGCGGCTAAGTCATGCAGTAAGCTTATGCGGCTAGGAGGGATAACTGGCCGTATAAGAGCTATGCGGCTCAGTTCTTGCGGCTATGAACTGTTCTTCTTCCCCATTCTTCCAAGAAGAAGAACCACTCAAGCCATGGCTCCCAAGCTCCATGAATCTTTCATCCAGAGTCCAAATCCGAACTTCCATAGGTCAAAACGGGGCAGAATGAAATGCTCTACAACATGGAACCATCAGTTGACAAAAATATACAAGTTTGACAGATCAAAACCCATGAAAACCGAAAATACCATAAAGCTAGATCTACAACAATCTACTCGGTAAAACCGAAAACTCCAAGTTCTAAACATGTTTAGAATGTAACAAGGAAGAGAATGGAACAAACGAAATAGAAATCGTCCAACATTCGGCAAGGTGTACTTGCCTCTCTCTCTAATGGCTAGGGTTTGGTGGAAAAGAAATGAATGAGGGTGAATGAGGAGGGAGAGAGAAAAAGTGGCGTATATAACAAGCTCAAGTGATCTCCACCATTCATTCCTCTCCACTCAATCTAAACCATACACCTCATCTCAAAAGAACCAAACTAAACCAAACCAAGTCAAAGTGGAACCGAACCAAATAAAAACCAAATCCAAGTTAAACCAAGTCATGAAAATCCTACACTTA
Organism: Iris pallida; assembly: GCA_029216955.1. Lineage (NCBI taxonomy): Eukaryota > Viridiplantae > Streptophyta > Magnoliopsida > Asparagales > Iridaceae > Iris > Iris pallida. Next base: position 21,475,080 of record JANAVB010005599.1, read on the forward strand.
GGAAAATTTTAAAATATCACGCAAATCGAGAAATATGAAATACGGCTCAATAAACACGTATCCGTATAAAATACCGATACAGTGAGATGGGTCTCACAACTCTCCACACCTTTGAAAAATTTCGTCCTCGAAATTTCCTGAGGCTAGTCGAGCAAGATATCAAAACAAAAGCTCCAGGAAACTCAACAATCTCAATAAATCAAGCATGGCAAGTAAGTAAAACAATCAGTAATGTAAATAAACGCGTAAGCAGTAAATAAATGCACAAGAACAAATACAATCATGATCAAGAAGGGCTGGAGGCATATGGATCAATATGACTCCTGAGTCAGTTGTGTAGAAACCAACGTCCTTGCTGGCCTAAGCTGACTCCCAAAAATGGATAGAAGTCAAGCCTCAAGGTAAGTCGGTACCAATGACTTAGTTCAAGATATGACTCTACCCAGGACGTGTCATCGTAGTTGAAACAGATACTTGAACTTTATTACCTGTCTCAAGATACGAAGACAGAAGCGACTGGCTGATCGGGATGGACTGACATCTCTGCCTGCATGCTGAGACTGATCCTCCATAACTGGCCTGGCTGAAGAATGCTGAGCTGCCCTCGGCAAAACACGAACAAGATAATCAGAAGGATCAAGAACAGTGCCCGTGAAAGTTGAAGGACACAAGATCAAATCATGGGAACAGGAATGATCAATGATCAAAACAGATATCAAGTCAAGTATCAGAGGTAGAGAATAATCCGAAGGAGATCAATAAGGATAATCATAATTGAGATATCTAAACATGGTAACCCCTACAAATCTGAAAATTGAGATTCAGACCTGCATGGCGCCACCACTAAAACTATGTCATGCCCCAGAACCAGAATACTGGAGAGCGGGGGCAGACATAGCCAGCTACGCAATCCTAAAGTACGTTAATACTCTGAAATCACGTATAAGCTGTCAAGACATGGGGGTTACTCTACAAGCCATCAGTCAATCCTATGGTTTAACAATCCTAGGTATCTCAATCACAGGCAATTATACAAGAGCAAGGAGTACGATCATCATACATACAATAGTAAGGCGTCCCGAACCATATATACATGACTGATCATGAAGCCATTACCACAGAACTGAGGACTAGCTAGAGTTTTAGTCGTACATGATAAGGACTAGCTATAGTCTAGAATACACATATCATGTTTATGCCCGTAGGCTACAATATCAAGGAAAATACCAAAACACGAGCTAAACATGTGCTCGGGGCTAAACGTTACAAGAAGAGAATTTACATATCAGTGGAAGAACGAAGAAGAAACCCACTGTAGCACTCTGGTGCTCCGGCTGGTCACCGTCGAGAGGATGGTGCGGTAGATCCTTCGGGCTCTTCTATCAGAACCTGGTCATGCAAAACCAGTGGGGTCAGACCCCAAATAGCAAGTACCACAAAGGAGGCCGAACTATGAACTTAAAACCAGCAATCATTAGCAATCAACAAGCAAATAAGTAAAGGAGGATCAGGGTTTGTGCAGTACCAATGCACTCGTCCCGATCATAGAGAAAACAGTAAGTAAATCATTATTGACATAAAGTAAACTGGAGAACATGTTAAATAAATAGAACTGGGAAGGTGATATACGATGAGATAACCATGGGACTACTCAGATAACCAGGTTACAACCCGTAAACCAAACAAGGACCGGGGTTGTAACCCTTCGTCTGAACAGAACTTGGTTTCTCCCACCATTTATCGACAAGATAAAATAAGAAATCAGGACATGTAACAATCATGTACAAGACAGGACGAATATGAACAATCAGGTCATGTGACAATCTTGTGCAGGATCAAGTCAAGACTAGACTGAGTTAGACTCCATTCAATCAATCACGGCCAAGCAATAAGTACGGCTTGATACTTTAATTAACTAGGGTTATCACAGGCCAAGTTACTAGCAAGATGCAAAGAGATTTCCAAGTCCGGTTACCCGTCTGCTGCTACCTGAGTGACCCCAGCAAAAGAAAAAGAAAAGATAGCATGATATAGCAGACACACTGTAGTAAGATACATGTGTCCTAAGGTACCACACTCGACGGCGGGCTGGAAGTGCGCTCATCTCGACGGATAGCAACAAATCCTATGTATATATATATATAAGGCCGGGATCAAAGGGGCAACAGGTAACTGGAAAAGTCTCTCCATGAACTACTGTACTATTCTAGTTATTAGCCTTAATCCATTTCAATAGGTACTCCTGACCGTGGTACTCAGGAGTCCCCTCCTAGACATGATGCAAGACAGGACTGGATTAGTTGTACAAGCACAATCACCCACGGTGTCCGGGTTATTTATACAGGTCATGTCATGTCAGGTAGCCGTTGCAACAGCTTATCAAGATATATCATGTCAAGTTTATCATGTCAAGAGTGCGCCACGGCGGGCCACTATCAGGAATTATCATGTCAAGTTTACTGGTCAAGAGTACGCCACGGCGGGCCACTATCAAGTCATGTCAGGTCATTACTCAGGAGTGTACCACTACGGGTCACTGTCGTATTTAGGGTACATGTGTAGGATAGTATAGTGCAAGCATTCAATCAGGAGACTCAAGTTATGCTGAGGTTACAAGGCACAAGTCATCAGTAAAGATCAAATAACAATAGAGAAATAATAATAATAACGATAATTAAATAGCTGGACAAGGCACAGGAAGGAGCCCTGCGGCTCAGGGTCACTATCAAGTCATGTGTAGCAGGTCAAGTTATCAGGTCAAGTTATCATGCATGTCAGTTCTTGGTCACACCATCCCAGGTATAATTGTTATTTCAATCATGTCAATCAAATTAGGATTTTCAAGTTCGAAAAAAAAGGTGTAAGGATATAAAATGGACATAAAAATATACAATAGGGATAAATGTGTACTCCGTAGGAACTCAAATTACAAAAAGGGCCACAAGACTTGGATATACAAAAATAAACAAAATATAAAATACAGGATATGACAGAGCCATGCGGCTCGGGCAAGGCTGGCTCATGCGGCAGGATTAATCAGATGCATGCGGCTCAGGAATTGGAGCCCATACGGCTAGGGTTCAACTCATGCGGCCAGGGACCTAAGAGCACATGCGGCTCAAGATAGATGGGCATATGCGGCTCATGAGAAGGGGAGGCGCATGCGGCTGGCGAAGATAGATCCTCATGCGGCCGGGAACGACTGGGTCCCATACGGCCAAGGGGGAAGGCCTTATGCGGCCGGGAACAGACGGGGTTTCATGTGGCTGCATAAGCAAGGGGCGCATGCGGCTAGGATGTAAATGTTCATGTGGCTCAGGAAGCACAGGTATATGCGGTTCGGGAGTCTCATGCGGCTCCGCCAGGGTAGGTCATGCGGCTCAGCCCCACATAAGGCCATGCGGCCAGAACGGGACGGGTCTCCATGCGGCTCGGGTAAAAGTCCATGCGGCTAGTCGTAAGTCCTATGCCATGCGGCTCGATCTAATCAGGGTTATGCGGTCCGGGAATCAAAAGTCCATGCGGCTGGATGGATCAAATCTTCATACGGCTGGGAGTAAGTTCCTGCAGCATAGGCCATGCGGCTAAGTCATGCAGTAAGCTTATGCGGCTAGGAGGGATAACTGGCCGTATAAGAGCTATGCGGCTCAGTTCTTGCGGCTATGAACTGTTCTTCTTCCCCATTCTTCCAAGAAGAAGAACCACTCAAGCCATGGCTCCCAAGCTCCATGAATCTTTCATCCAGAGTCCAAATCCGAACTTCCATAGGTTAAAACAGGGCAGAATGAAATGCTCTACAACATGGAACCATCAGTTGACAAAAATATATAAGTTTGACAGATGAAAACGCATGAAAACCGAAAATACCATAAAGCTAGATCTACAACAATCCACTCGGTAAAATCGAAAACTCCAAGTTCTAAACATGCTTAGAATGTAACAAGGAAGAGAATAGAACAAACGAAATAGAAATCGTCCAACATTCGGTAAGGTGTACTTGCCTCTCTCTAATGGCTAGGATTTGGTGGAAAAGAAATGAATGAGGGTGAATGAGGAGGGAGAGAGAAAAAGTGGCTTATATAACAAGCTCAAGTGATCTCCACCATTCATTCCTCTCCACTCAATCTAAACCATACACCTCATCTCAAAAAGAACCAAACTAAACCAAACTAAGTCAAAGTGGAACCGAACCAAATAAAAACCAAATCCAAGTTAAACCAAGTCATGAAAATCCTACACTTAGGAAAATTTTAAAATATCACGCAAATCGAGAAATATGAAATACGGCTCAATAAACACATATCCGTATAAAATACCGATACAGTGAGACGGGTCTCACACTAATTGCATGAATTGGTAGCCCTATACATGTGTTTTCAATTCCCTATTGGCTGAGCACGCACTGGTATCGTTTTCGTGTCGAAAATCGACACGTACTCGCAGCACGAGACGGTGTCTCGATGTCCTGCTACCACATGTGTTGTGCTCTCTGCACAGACCTTGTGAACCCACCAAATTTATTGTGGAGCTCGGGACAGTGACTGACAAGTCACTCCCTAAGTTTGAAGACTCCTAGTGTCGTGTCGGACACAAAAATCGACTCGTACTGGTCTTTCACTGACCCGCGTGCACATGAAACCCCGCTCAGATACGGGCTTCGTGTCCCACCAGGACACATCGTGGTGACGTATCAGGGACTCGAGCATGTAGCTCTATCCCTGGCGAAGGTCTGGATACGAGCACGTGTCTTGGCTCGACTTGTGTCGTGTCCACGGGTCACTGAACTTACTGCACGAGACTGTGCTGAACACAGTCTCTGACACTGGGTTGACTCTCTGTTTGGACACTTCGTGTCCTAAATTGTGGACACAAACACACCCCCTTGACACGTTTAAACATGAGGAACATTCCTATATGACTGCTGTTTAAAATTCATTGGTTAATTTAGGTTTTTCGAATTTGGGTTTTGGTGTATCAGTCATTTCCCAGTTCCTGTGTACATGAACCATCAGTTACATATAAATATATGAATAAAACCTGAGAATTAAATGTTATTTCCATGTTGTTTTAAGGTTAGTTAACTAAGGTTAAGTGCTAACCTGAGTACATACGAAAATCCTGAGTTTCAGTCAATGAAGTATGAGAATTCTTGAGATTTTAATCAATGTTAAAACTACACATGTTTTTAAACTGAGATTTTAAATGTTGTTAACTGAAATTGATTCCTGATTTTGAAATATTAATGTCCATGATGATTTTGATGAGTTGGTTATTATTTTGATGTTGAATGGGATATCCGAAATGGGGTTGAACTGTCCTGCCATGTTTGAGAACTGAAATTGTTAATTTCCTGAGATTTAATGGAAATGTAAACTAAATTTCCAATACCTGAAAACCCATGTAAACTGAGATTTCAGTTATCATATTTCTGAGATTCAATGGTAAACTGAGAATGGGATGTTAAGGTGTAGCTGGGTTTTGAAATGGCAAACTGATTTGGATGTTAAACCTGTGTTGAGATGTAAATGTAAACTGGAAACTCAATACTTGAAACCTGAGACCCATGACCATTACACTATCAAATTTCAATATCTGAAACCTGGAAAACCCATAAGTAAACTGAGATGATGGTTAAACTGAGATTTCCCATTAAGTAAAACCTGAGAAATTCTAGTTCACTTTACTTCCCAAATTGCTACACTATCAACTGACTTTTGATTCCCTGATTTCAGATTACAACATACATGTACTGTTTTGTTTGAATTAGTTTTCATACACACACACACTGTTTAAACTCTGGAATTGGAAGCTAATACACATAACTGTCATTTAGTTCTCATGTTCCTAAATACTAAAACCTGGGTTTTGTTTACTGCATTCCTGTTTTTTTACTAAACCCTTTCATAATACACACATTGTTTTCCTATTGTCACACACCCTCACATCTCACAAATTTTCATACTCTACACTCTTCCTAATTCACTTGACACATTACACTACACATTACATTAGGTTCTTTTTCCTGAGATTCCTATCACACTCTAATGTTCCACACACACTCTTGTTTCCATGTACCTACACACACTGTTTTCATATGGTCACACACACATGTACACATAGGCACATTACACTTGTGCCTTACCCTATCACCCTATTAGTATATATATATATATATATATATATATATATATATATATATATATATATATATATATATATATATATATATATATATATATATACCTATATGTGATATATGTTATAATGTGGCCTATGTCTAATGTGCTATTTACATAAATTAAATATATTATTAATGTATATATGTATATATGTAAATGTGTGAGAATATACATTAGTGTGAAATGGACTATGTGTGTATACCTAAAATTGACTTGTTAAACCTAAATTTGACTTACTAAGCCTAGATTAGACTAGGTGACCAAGATTTACCAAACCCTAACTAGTTTGACCTAATTTGACTAGAGGTTGACTTGGTTTGACCCAGAGTTGACCAAGAGTTGACTTTGACCTAGATTGACCTAGAAATCATGTAGATGCATTGTATTCTTCAATTTTAACCCCCTTGTATACATCATGACTTGTGTTGCTCTAAATAGGATTCAGATACCTCGTTTCAGACAGTGTGTTCTCACAGACATTCAAATCGCATGCGAGTATATTTTTTGATCGTTTTATACTTGTCACGACTTATATTCTTGCTCAAGATTACTTTATTTGATGCTGACACTTGTTATCACGGATTGGTACTATATGGATCTTTTCATGCGATGTTATCCCCTTAGCGGATACATCGGGTATTTCGTGTTTGTGTATTTTATCATGGGCATTGTATACTCCTTGTGTTCATGTTATTCGTGTGCAAATCGTGTGAATCGTGTGAAATCGTGTACTTATGTGCCCACATGATCATATTGTACAACTATACTTCGTGTGCAATAACATAACTTGACTGGATCCATGTGTATTGATTGGGGAGGGTAAGTAGGAAATGATTATGCGATCAAATTCCCTATTGTATAAGACATTGTATATGTCTATTGTACCTTCGTGTATAATGGAGTCCCATTGTATTGTATAACCCAACCTGTTTACATAACTATATTGTGCTCTAAATCACTAGTCACTTACAGTTCTTACTTATCATGTATATATTTTCAGTTATCAAATGTCTCTCCTTTTTTTCATGTACATCTTCTTACAGCGTTTCATGTATCTTACTCTATTGCCTGCTTTATATTTCCTGCCATGATATGAATTGCATGAGATGTACTGTGCTGGCTCCCGTCCTGACTAGACCTGTTGAAAATATTACAGATGATACCGAGGACTTCTGCCCAACCTACTATGGAGCCCATCTAGACGATACCTGTGAGTTGGACCCACAGGAGGATCCAGCTCTAGCTGAGGATGTCACGACCCGCACCCGCTATAAGGGCACGTGTACGTGACAACGCCCAGCCCTCACCATAAAAATAGCGTAGAACGCTGTAGGTTTTCTACTCTAAACAGTTTATATATATACATCAAAACCTGTCGAGAATATGGTCAACTCCGAACGGAGGACAAGCAATGAATATATATATGAGTGCTCAAATCACAACTCTAAGATGATAAAGTAAAGACTGAAAGATAAAGAAAATAAGACGATAATAAAATAATAACCTGTTAAGTCCAATACAAGAATATATACAAGTCCAAGTCTCTAATACAATCCATAATAATAACAGTCTCAAAAGTAGCTGGAGACAAGGTCCAGTACAAAAGACCTACTCTAACTAAGCAATAGGTAAGGTCTCGTCAGGTGGAACTAAGCCCTGCTGGACCAACGTCTCCAAGTCTATGCCCACTACGTCATCCGGATCGTAGTAGGTAAAGTAATCCCCCTCGTCGGCATCTGTAATATTTGTCAACATATCCTGTCAGGATGGAACGAGTACAATCTACTAACAACAGTTCACAAGATATGACAAAAGCTATAAGACTGTAAATAGAGAGTATATACAAGAAAATCATGGAATGTACATGTGAGTATCATGGCAAGGTAAGCTGTAAATCTAGAGCTAGAATAAGGCAAGTAAACTGGTCATGGCATGTACAAGAATCAAGAATCATATATCTAGGTGTGTGAGTACTAGCTACAATATGTGGCCGGCTTGGGTCTGCACAAGGTTACTGATCAGCCAATCCTACGTGGAGTGTAGGATTGGTAGCATTCAAGGTCTACAAGAATAAACAAGGCGAATAATGACCACACATCTATACTAGTACTCCCCGTCCCCGACTGGTAGAGTGGATCCAAGCAAGACACGTTATGACACGGGATTCTACGAGAAGGGAGCAAGTCTTCTCGGGAATCGGTGTCCATATACTGCACAAGAACTACAAGGGCTTGCACAAGATATACCAAGATAACGAGGAATAACATCTCATGTCGGGATCCATGAATACCAATCCGTGTGACCAAGGTGTCGAGAACAAGCATATCTACACTAATTACATGAATTATAATAATTATCGTAAATTGGAAAAGTGTCAGAGAATGTACTCGCCTGTAATAAGATATGATATGTCAACGGGATCCAATGCTGCATTTCGAGGACCTATAGAAAACAAGACGTATCAATACTATGTTTAGAAAGTAAAGTCAAATTAATTTAAACCCTATTAAGCAAATTCTAGGTCAAGACAAGTCA
>JANAVB010005599.1:21488793-21726293 GCA_029216955.1 Iris pallida
AGCTGCTCCCTCCTGAGAGTGTCCAACACAATCCTCAGGTGCTCCTCGTGCTCCTATGGTGTCTTCGAATAGATGAGGATGTCATCAATGAAGACCACCACGAACTTGTCAAGGTACTGATGAAATACCTTGTTCATCAAGTTTATGAATACCGTCGGGACATTGGTCAACCCAAACGGCATGACGGTATACTCATACTGGCCATAGCGAGTCCGAAAGGCAGTCTTCGGAATGTCATCCCGCTTCACCTTCAGCTGATGGTACCTAGTGCGCAAGTCGATCTTCGAGAACTGTCACGACCCGCACCCGGTTTTCGGATACGAGACGTGTCCAAGCCAGTCTACGCCGCAGAGTCGGCGGTAGAACGCTGTCAAGCCCGCAAGAAAATAAATGCTCAAATAAAACAATATTTGCTCATTCACATTTCTAATTTTATTACAACCGTTACAACAGTTATATTTAAAGAAAATACAGAGTTTTACAATTAATAAAATTGAAACAATTGCTTTCTATTTCTAGGCCGGCCTCAGCATATCCAAGTCTTCTCCAGTGCTAAGAGTGATCGCGACTAAACCTGAAAAATGTTGGTTATCCAGTCAGGATTGGAACAAGTACACAAACCGACGACAATGCGAAAACATAATAGAATTAACAAGACATGAAAATAGCATATGGAATATGAAAGCTAGTAAGAAAATTGATGACATGGCACGGTGGAAAAGTAAAAGAAAAAATAAAAGACATCTACCTATGTGGTGTGAAATACCTTTTAATACGTGAACGGCTGGGCTAATACGGCACATCATACGATGGCTATCGTTCAGTAATGGTACGGCTAACTCATACGTGAGTGTGTATGACTTAGCTATCGTTCAGTAATATAATTGGATTTGTTCACGTATTTACTTAGTATTTCCCCTCCCGACTACTCCGTGTGACGAGCGTGTCAACAAGTAGCAAGATATATGTATAGACATGAAATGATAAGACTACTATGAATCGAAAAGCAATCAGAAAGTGCACTTGCCTGAATCCTTGCACAAACCGTAGTCACAAGCCGTGGGTGAAGGAAAAGCTGATCTAGAAGCTATCAACCTATAACATACAACGCACCACGAACAGTGCACGAAAAACACAAATTAATTCTAATGTTCTAGTTCTAAATAGTGGCTAGTTGGGTTACTAATCTAATAATGATTAATTCTGTAATAATTCACTTAAAAACCTAATTTAACTTAATAATAATCTGAATATAATCTATATATGCAAGTTTGGCAATCAAAAGTCGTGTTTCTCAATTTCGAAAACCATGGCACGCAAATCGAGACGTACCGTTGACTTTTTGGTCAAACGCTATGAACCCTAGATTTTGAAAGTGCACCTTGGTAGATTTTAGCGCCACGAGTGTGCTGGAATTGACCGTGCCTCAAAATCACGCTTTGGTCAAAAGATATCGCCATTATGGCTAATCGTGACCAAAACGGAGATCAAATGATCAGTTCTGAGTTCAACAGAATAAATAAAATATTAAATTAACGAAATAATTTCTGGGAAAAATATATGTCGTAGAGCTCTGTGTTAGCTTTCCGAAACTTTAAACGGATCATGATTTCAATTTCTGGTTCTCCCGAAATCTCGAAAACACTGAAACGTGTCAAGTTTCGGACAACCGACACTCTACGAATTTTCCAGAAATTCAGGTTCAGAATTTACAAAAATAAATTACATAGACAGAGAGTTTACCTCGATACGAATCCGACAAAAAAAACAGCACGCAAAAAGGAGGTCGGGGTTGACAGAAATCACCTCGGGAAGTTGGGGGATCACCGGGATCAAAACCACAAAAATCGGCTGCTAATTAATCTAGGGTTTCTCGAAATCCGAAAATAATATATATATATATTTATAGAGCAGCGGCTAGCTGAGTCGGCAGCTAGGGACACGTGGCGCGATCCCCTTAACCCCGCTCAAATGGATGGACGGTCGGATTGCGAGGCTGCTTCACCCTAAGCCGACAAGGAGTCGGCTAATAGCCGACTCAGAAAATACTACACAGTCAGCAGCCACACTAACTGACAGGCGGGCCCACCCCCACTCAGCGGTTGGCTGACGGGTGGGCCAGCCTTGAGCTGACTGTGTATTTATTATTCAGAAAACTGTTTAATATTCAATTTAACTCCAATAAACTCCAAATAAATATCTAAAAATTCTAGAAAAATCCTACAAAATTATGGAAAATATTACTAACCACCTAGAACCTAGATAAAAATAATTTGTCTCAAAATAGTCTTAAATGATCTTATAGAAAATATTTAAGCCTTTAAAATTATATAAACCATAATAAATAAATACTTAAACATTGCCAAAAATTATGGAAAAATTCTAGAAAATATAAAATAGCATAATGAGCCCTAGAAAAATATTTGGGGTCAATACTTGCTATTAGGCTACCACTATAAATTCTAGAAGTCCTAGAAAATAGGTTTTCCCACTATTTAATAATCAAAATAATTCCAGAAAATTCCTAATAATTCCTAGAAGATTAAATATAAATAATAATAAAAATTTAAAAAAAATCGGGAAGGGGAGTTACAAATCTACCCACCTTAAAATAATTTCGTCCTCAAAATTCTAATTCAACCAAGGTTCCACAAAGGAACGGAATTTGAGAATCAAGATTGTGGTCTTATTGGGTTCTCTATCGGACATCAGTCGTTGGTTGGATGAACATTGGATTTCAATCTATATGAACTGAACAAGATCCCAAGATAAACTATTCCTACTAGGTTAGGGTATCCTAAAATAGGTTTCTACCCAAGGGATTGAGCTAGTTGCCCGTCAGGTTAGTTAGCTAGGTCCCTAAGTCTGAAATGCGCCTTCAGTGACTTTTGAGTTTAAGTAGCACATGAGGCCTCAATTGGGTGGCACACTAGTGGCATATGCGTAGTGGGCTTCGAGTATATCACAACCATGTATTGAATCGAATATACTGAGTCAAGGTTGAGGCTCTAGTGAAAGTCAAAAAGTATACCGGTATTACGGTAAGGGTCATAACTAATCCTTTTAACCTGAAAGTCGTACCCCAAAAATAGAGTACAAGGGGACGGGTTTGAGTGGGACATGATATACCTAGATGGAGGTGGACTCGTCTAGATCTTGCACATGAAATTTGTTGGAAGGTAATAGCTGGTCTCGTGCTCCGAATACTAATGGCACGGCCGGGGACACGAAATGATCTAAAGGAAAAGTGGGAGTCCATGGGGCACTAATTGTCATGCTAATGGATATTATTCTAATCAATTAGTAATCCTGGTATATCTCAAGATTTTAGAAGGCTTACAGTCTTCCCACCTTAGAGGCTAGGATATGGTGGCAAGGTTCCTGTCACGGGCTGGTCGATGGTAGCTACACTTGCGTATACGATTATCATGGTCATGGGGATACTAGGTATCTATCTATCATTTACGAGCTTTCGTCTTTCCAATTGGTGAAAGGCAAAAATAATAAAGAGTTCAAGAGAGATGTCACTGAATACAATTTCACGATTCAAAGATGAATGTATAACTCAAGGGAAATTGTCGAAGCAGTCGTGGATGAGATCCTAGAGACATCTACATCTCAATCCACGTAGGGTAATTAGATGAAGAGCGAACCAAATGCATCATGGTTGATCAGACCGTAATACAATAATTCTGATTTGACAATATGTTTACGGGCGTCCCCAATAAACATATGTCTCGAATCAAGCTCAATAAAAGAGTAAGCTTGCAAAAACTAGGCTGTAATAGCAGTGTTGGTCAAGATAGATAAAATACAAGTACGCGAGAGTTTTGGAAAGGAGGTACAAGTAGTGCGAGTTTTGTGAGAATCAAAATCTAACTCGAAATTCATACACAAATAACATAATCAGAAATTATAAACTAACCCCTTACAGCAAAAGAGAATTTTTAAAATAGGCAATTCTAACTTATGATATAAGATTTATATCTAATAAAGCAAAAGAAATTTAAACAGTTCATCAAGGTTAAAGTTTTAATTCTAGGTAAGACTAACATAGCAAGCGAATAGTATATCCACAAAGAGCAAAAGAAAACTGAATAGGTTATGAAAATTATAGCCTTAATTCTAGGGAAAGCCTAACTAGCCAAGTGAGTAGTATACCTACGTTGGATTATGTCATCATATCAAGGGTAATAGTGTACATATAGAATCTAGCAAGTTATCTAAATTGCATGGCCTATCTAATAACCTTAACTACCCCACGGTCAATTTGAACAAGGGACTCCTAGTCTTAGTCATTCTCTTAAATCATTTTAATCCTAATTGTGAATGAGCATTTCTTGGCGCAGGCTCGCAACAGTACGACTAACGTACCATCACGAGTTCGCAATCTTTTGCAAAATCTGACCTGCATGGGCCACCACAAAAACTTGTCACGACCTGCACCCGGTTTTCGGATACGAGACGTGTCCAAGCCAGCCTACGCCGCAGAGTCAGCGGTAGAACGCTGTCAAGCCCGCAAGAAAATAAATGCTCAAATAAAACAATATTTGCTCATTCACATTTCTAATTTTATTACAACCGTTACAACAGTTATATTTAAAGGAAATACAGAGTTTTACAATTAATAAAATTGAAACAATTGCTTTCTATTTCTAGGCCGGCCTCAGCATACCCAAGTCTTCCCCAGTGCTAAGAGTGATCGCGACTAAACCTGAAAAATGTTGGTTATCCAGTCAGGATTGGAACAAGTACACAAACCGACGACAATGCGAAAACATAATAGAATTAACAAGACATAAAAATAGCATATGGAATATGAAAGCTAGTAAGAAAACTGATAACATGGCACGGTGGAAAAGTAAAAGGAAAAATAAAAGACATCTACCTATGTGGTGTGAAATACCTTTTAATACGTGAACGGCTGGGCTAATACGGCACATCATACGATGGCTATCGTTCAGTAATGGTACGGCTAACTCATACGTGAGTATATATGACTTAGCTATCGTTCAGTAATATAATTGGGTTTGTTCACGTATTTACTTAGTATTTCCCCTCCCGACTACTCCGTGTGACGAGCGTGTCAACAAGCAGCAAGATATATGTATAGACATGAAATGATAAGACTACTATGAATCGGAAAGCAATCAGAAAGTGCACTTGCCTGAATCCTTGCACAAATCGTAGTCAAAAGCCGAGGGTGAAGGAAAAGCCGATCTAGAAGCTATCAACCTATAACATACAACGTACCATGAACAGTGCATGAAAATCACAAATTAATTCTAATGTTCTAGTTCTAAATAGTGGCTAGTTGGGTTACTAATCTAATAATGATTAATTCTGTAATAATTCACTTAAAAACCTAATTTAACTTAATAATAATCTGAATATAATCTATATATGCAAGTTTGGCAATCAAAAGTCGTGTTTCTCAATTTCGAAAACCATGGCACGTAAATCGAGACGTGCCATTAACTTTTTGGCCAAACGCTATGAACCCTAGATTTTGAAAGTGCACCTTGGTAGATTTCAGTGCCACGAGTACGCTGGAATCAACCGTGCCTCAAAATCACGCTTTGGTCAAAAGATATCGCCATTATGGCTAATCGTGACCAAAACGGAGATCAAATGATCAGTTCTGAGTTCAACAGAATAAATAAAATATTAAATTAACGAAATAATTTCTGGGAAAAATATATGTCGTAGAGCTCTGTGTTAGCTTTTCGAAACTTTAAACGGATCGTGATTTTGATTTCTGGTTCTCCCGGAATCTCGAAAACACTGAAACGTGTCAAGTTTCGGACAACCGACACTCTACGAATTTTCTAGAAATTCATGTTCAGAATTTACAAAAATAAATTACATAAACAGAGAGTTTACCTCGATACGAATCCGACAAAAAAAACAGCGCGCATAAAGGAGGTCGGGGTTGACGGAAATCACCTCGGGAAGTTGGGGGATCACCGGGATCAAAACCACAAAAATCGGCTGCTAATTAATCTAGGGTTTCTCGAAATCCGAAAATAATATATATATATATATTTATAGAGCAGCGGCTAGCTGAGTCGGCGGCTAGGGACACGTGGCGCGATCCCCTTAACCCCGCTCAAATGGATGGACGGTCGGATTGCGAGGCTGCTTCACCCTAAGCCGACAAGGAGTCGGCTAATAGCCGACTCAAAAAATACTGCACAGTCAGCAGCCACGCTGACTGACAGGCGGGCCCACCCCCACTCAGCGGGTGGCTGGCGGGTGGGCTAGCCTTGAGCTGACTGTGTATTTATTATTCAGAAAACTGTTTAATATTCAATTTAACTCCAATAAACTCCAAATAAATATCTAAAAATTCTAGAAAAATCCTACAAAATTATGGAAAATATTACTAACCACCTAGAACCTAGATAAAAATAATTTGTCTCAAAATATTCTCAAATGATCTTATAGAAAATATTTAAGCCTTTAAAATTATATAATCCATAATAAATAAATACTTAAACATTGCCAAAAATTATGGAAAAATTTCAGAAAATATAAAATAGCATAATGAGCCCTAGAAAAATATTTGGGGTCAATACTTGCTATTAGGCTACCACTATAAATTCTAGAAGTCCTAGAAAATAGGTTTTCCCACTATTTAATAATCAAAATAATTCCAAAAAATTCCTAATAATTCTTAGAAGATTAAATATAAATAATAATAAAAAATTAAAAAAAAATCGGGAAGGGGAGTTACAAGAACACTCTTGCCCCGCTCAACTGGTCGAACAAGTCATCAATCCTTGGCAAAGGATACTTGTTCTTGATGGTAAGGTTGTTGAGCGCCCTGTAATCAATACACAGACGTTCCGTACCATCCTTCTTGGGGACGAAAAGAACTAGCGTGCCCCAAGGTGAAGAGCTAGATCGAATAAAGCCCTTGTCCTCCAGCTCGTCGACCTGCTTCTTCAGCTCCGCTAACTCATTGTTGTTGATTCTATAGACGTACTGGGAGATAGGCTCAGCGCCCGGCACTAAGTCTATAGAAAACTCAACATCATGATCTGGCGGCATCCCGGGCAGCTCCTCGGGAAAGACATCCAAGAACTCAGCAATGAGTGGATGTGGCAACACCGGCCCCGCCAACAACGCTCCGCAGAATCCATCTCCCTGCTCTACTGCACCCCTGGTGAACTCATACTCCGGCTCTCCCGACGGCCTAAACAGAATCTTGTCCCCTCTATAGTCGATGCTAGCGTGGTGCATGCTCAACCAGTCCATACCGAGTACCACATCTTAACTCGGAAGTGGCATTACGAGCAAACACGCACTCAGCTCCCGGCCTCTCAAAGAAACTCTCCGCCCCTTGTAAACATTATTAACTAGGATGATGCCATTCCCAGTCATAATCTTACAAGTCCTACCAAGATACTCAGCAATAATATTGTGCCTAAGAGCAAAAGATACAGACACAAAACTGTGCGTATCACCAGAATCAAACAAGGCTAAAGCTGGAAAAGAATCGAGCAGAATAGAACCTGCGACTACATCCGCAATAGGCTCCATCACCTCAGCTGCAAGAGCAAAGGCTCTACCCTGACCACCCCGCTGCTGGTGGTGCTGAACAAACCACTGCTGCTTGGTCGGAAGTGGACCCCTCTGCTACACTGCAGGTACTCTTGTCGGTGCTCCCTGAGCTGCTACCGCTCCACGGGCTACCCTGCGAGGGTTCGCAGGACAATCCCTCAACTGATGTCCAGCCTCCCCGCAGTAGAGGCACATGCCCAGCCTCTTTCGACAGACCTCCCAGATGTGACCGGGCTTCTTGCAGTAGCCGCAAGGAACCCTATGCTGTGTCTGCCTCTGCTGAGTGTGCTGCACCTGCTGCTGAACTGGTGCTCTGGCCTGCACCTGCGGCTGGTGATGCTGGAAAGAACGATGCTGAAGCTGAGGGCGCTTAGCAGCCCCTGCGCTGCTAGTAGCCCCCGAGAAAAGATCACGCTCCCTCTTGGGCTTCAAGCCCCACTCCCGCTCTACCTTGCGGGCCTCCGCGTAGATCTGGGTATAAGTCTCATAGAAGGAGAGAATGAGGATCTTGATATCCCAAGTCAGCCCCTCCCTGAAATGGCTCGCCCTAATCTCCGGGTCTCAAACCATGTACTCTGCATATCGACTCAGACGGCCGAACTCCGCTGCATACTCCTCCACAGATAGACTGCCCTGCTGCAGATCCTAGAACTGTCGCACCAGGTCAATCCTGTCCGTGGAGGAAAAGAACTTCTCCTTGAAGAGGAGCTTGAACTCTGTCTAAGTACGGCCCTCTCCAGCTAGGGATGGCTCATTTCTGAACCAGGTGCGCGCAATGTCTAGCAACTGCAAACCTACCGCCTCGACCTTCAGGTCGTCTGCCAGGCGGGAGGCCCTCATCCGCCGCTCGATATCCTCGAGCCAATCATCTGCATAGACCACGCCCTCGGTCCCGCTAAAGTCATGGGACCCGAGCTTCTTGAAGTCCTGGATATCTCCGTACCTCGGTCGCGTCCCCGGATGCGGAGCCCTCTGCTCCACGGCTGCAAGGGCCAACTGATGGGCATCCTCCATGCCCTGACGCATCGCGTCTGTCTGCCTCTGCTGAGCCTCTGCCTGGGCTCTCTGAGTCTCCAGCATCTGCTGGAGGAAGGTAAGCATCTGCCCCATATCTGTAGGTAGAGGAGGTGGAGGTGGAAGTATATCTGCAACTAGCGGAGGAATTCGCTGCTGAGGAGGTAGAACGCCCTCGACAACTCCCGTCGTAGCCCCCGGTACTGTGGGAAGAGCACCCGCAACCCCAGGGATGGTCATCGAGAGCGCTGGAGGAGTACCCCCGAGAGCCCCAACAGAAGTCCCATCTGTAGGGGAAGTGACTTGAGCCTATCCGCCAGAGGTAGCAGACCTCTCCGTCTCCCCGTGCTCCTCACCAGAAGAATGAGTCATAACTATCCTGGAGACAAATTGAAAAGAAGATATCAATATGGCACATGAAGGCAATATCAAAGGAGGACAGCTAGAATGCAGTAAATCAATATCAAAGACGGTAAGCAAGATAAGCAAGAAAAGATCCTACTGTGATTGAGCACCCTTAGCCTACTACCTCCTATGTGTAACACAGGCTCGTAGTCGACACTCTAAGACGAGTGCCGCTACGACATCGCACTAATTGCGACTTCAGGACCTGCGTGGGCCACCACTAAAAACGTGTCACGACCCGCACCCGCTATAAGGGCACGTGTACGTGACAACGCCCAGCCCTCACCGTAAAAACGGCGTGGAACGCTGTAGGTTTTCTACTCTAAACAGTTTATATATATACATCAAAACCTGTCGAGAATATGGTCAACTCCGAACGGAGGACAAGCAATGAATATATATATGATTGCTCAAATCACAACTCTAAGATGATAAAGTAAAGACTGAAAGATAAAGACAACAAGACGATAATAAAATAATAACCTGTCAAGTCCAACACAAGAATATATACAAGTCCAAGTCTCTAATACAATCCATAATAATAACAGTCTCAAAAGTAGCTGGAGACAAGGTCCAGTACAAAAGACCTACTCTAACTAAGCAATAGGTAAGGTCTCGTCAGGCGGAGCTAAGCCCTGCTGGACCAACGTCTCCAAGTCTATGCCCACTACGTCATCCGGACCGTAGTAGGTACAATAATCTCCCTCGTCGGCATATGTAATATTTGTTAACATATCCTGTCAGGATAGAACGAGTACAATCTACTAACAACAGTTCACAAGATATGACAAAAGCTATAAGACTGTAAATAGAGAGTATATACAAGAAAATCATGGAATGTACATGTGAGTATCATGGCAAGGTAAGCTGTAAATCTAGAGCTAGAATAAGGCAAGTAAACTGGTCATGGCATGTACAAGAATCAAGAATCATACATCTAGGTGTGTGAGTACTAGCTACAATATGTGGCCGGCTTGGGTCTGCACAAGGTCTACTGATTAGCCAATCCTACGTGGAGTGTAGGATTGGTAGCATTCAAGGTCTACAAGAATAAACAAGGCGGATAATGACCACACATCTACACTAGTACTCCCCGTCCCCGACTGGTAGAGTGGATCCAAGCAAGACACGTTATGACACGGGATTCTACGAGAAGGGAGCAAGTCTTCTCGAGAATCGGTGTCCATATACTGCACAAGAACTACAAGGGCTTGCACAAGATATACCAAGATAACGAGGAATAACATCTCATGTTAGGATCCATGAATACCAATCCGTGTGACCAAGGTGTCAAGAACAAGCATATCTACACTAATTACATGAATTATAACAATCATCGTAAATTGGAAAAGTGTCAGAGAATGTACTCGCCTGTAATAAGATATGATATGTCAACGGGATCCAATGCTGCGTCTCGAGGACCTATAGAGAACAAGACGTATCAATACTATGTTTAGAAAGTAAAGTCAAATCAATTTAAACCCTATTAAGCAAATTCTAGGTCAAAACAAGTCAAACTAGACTGTACGAGGTCAACCTAAGTCATATTAGGCCTAACCAGGTCAAACTGGGTTAATGCAAGTCAAACAAAATTAATCTAGGTCGATTTGAGTCAACAGTTGACTTACAGTTGACTTTTGGTCAACTTGTCAACTCTGGTCAACTTCGGTCAACTCTGGTAAACCCTAGGTCAATCTTAGGTCAATGGTGACTAATAGTTGACTTTCGGTCAACTACTCGAGTCTAATGGAATTTGGGACTAAATTGGGTAAAGTGTTGACCCATAGTTGACTTTTGGTCTAAAAAGTCAACCGTGGTCAACCGGGGTCAAGACTAGGTCTAGGCGACTATTTCTAATCATTACCAACCTCTACAACCCATATCCAAGTCCATCTTGGACTTCGAAACTCAAAACTTGGCCGTAGGCCAATTTCTTAATTTACCTTTTCTAAGGTAAATTTCTAGACTAGGTGGAACCCTAGTTAGCCTACCTACGCTTGGTATTTTGACCCGTGCTCCCTAGGGTAGTAAGGTACTAGCCTATACATATATTACCTACCAAGATACCTAAGTAAAGTGGACGTCTAGTACATCTTACGGCCTATTGCCGGTATCTTGAATTTCTCGCGATACGCAATGGTACGGCGCGATACCGGCGCCCTACAACCCCGATTTCCACTCGGGAGCCTACCCACAAAATCTAATTCATATAATCTAGGTCTTTGCCAAGTTTCATCGCGTTCCGATACTCGGAGCTCAAATTCACTCTCTAACTCGATTTCCTCTAAAACTCCCTTCTAGCTCTTATTCTAATTCTCCTTCTTAACTCTTATTCTAACTTCTTCTTCCTATTCCTCCCCTAATTCTTCTTCTAACTCCTTCTTCCTATTCTTCTTCTAATTTTCTAACTTCTTCTAATTTCCTTCTTCTCTAACTTCTTTCTAACTTTCTTCTAATCTTCTTTCTAATCTCTTCTAATCCTTCCTCTATTCTTCTTTCTAACTATCAAATTTATATATATATATATATATATATATATATATATATATATATATATATATATATATATATATATACGTATATGGGGGGGTTTATAGGCTAAATAGGGGGCCAAGGGGGGGGGGGGGAAACTGGCAGCAGCTGCTGCTGGTGCAGCTGTAGCTGCTACTACTGCAGCTGTAGCTGCTGCTACTGCTGACCCACTTCTTCTTCTTCTCCTCTTCCTCCCTCTCATCTACCTCTCTCTCTCTCTCTATATATATATATATATATATATATATATATATATATATATATATATATATATATATATATATATAGGTAGATAGATAGGTAGATAGATACCTATCTATCTACCTATCTATCTATCTACCTATATATATATATATATATATATATATATATATATATATATATATATATATATATATATATATATATATATATACTCAAACACACACACACATCTATCTATATTTATATAAATACACTCACACACATATATCTACATATATATAAATACACACACACATATCTCTACATATATATAAATACAACCCACACACACATATAGATATATATATAAATATAGACACACACACACAAACACTCACACACTCACAAACACACACTCTCACCACCATCTCATGACAACCACTACCACCACTCTCATTCCTCTACACTCACACACACAAATATACCTATAATTATATATACACACACACACACACACACACACATATATATATATATATATATATATATATATATATATATATATATATATATATATATATATATATATACCACTCTAGTTAGAAAACCCCCAAATAAAACTTCTAACCTAGATTTTTAGGAAATCTACAAGTTCTAGGGGCAAAGTGTGGAGAATTCTCTCCTCTATCATTATTGTGAAGGCAATAAATGGTAAAGAGGAATAAATAGGGAATTAATGAGCTTACCTACGCTTGGTTGCTTGAGAAAGAAAGAAACCTTGAAGAAATGAATGAAGTTTGAGAGAGAGAGAGTGTGTTACTTAGTGGAGAAGAAAGGGGGGCTCCTATATGTGGTCGGCCAAGTAGGGGGGGGGGGGGGTTATTGGGTTTGGGTGTGATCCAATAGCCCTCCAAACCCATTAGACTTAGGTTGGGTTCGGTTTGTTTCGGTTTGGTTCGGTTTGTTTCTAATTAACTAATTAAGTCTCTAAAATGACTAATTAAGCCATGGAAGTTGGGTATGATTTCTAACCTAATTATGATGGTATGTGGGCCAAGCCCAGCTAGTATGTGGGTCCCACTAGGGTCCAGGCTACCCGGGTCTCCAACTTGAGTCCGAATTGGATAAAATCCAAACCAAACCAAATAAATCCCAAAAAATCACATAAAATAAATAAAAATTCCTAAAAATTATAAAACTTGAAAAATGATGAAAATACCCCTAATTTGAAAATTGGGGGTGACAGAGGACGTCATCCATACTGCTTAGACTAGATTAGCTAGGCTTTATCTTATTTCTTATGTCATTTGTATTGACTTCAGAGTTGTATTTATTTTCTGGATGTTGTGATGTCGTGTCGTTAGACACTTAGACTTTTCTTCTCTTTGTATCTTCCTTTGAGATTTTTATATCTATGATATCATGCTATTTCTGCCTTAGTTGTGATTGAGACTGTATTCTGTATTGTCACCTCCACTCGGAGTGTATATACTGTACAGGTACCTTATATTGTTAGATATTGTGACCTAGGACAGCGTTCTACCGCCGACACTGCGGCGTAGACTGGACGTACCCACTTCTCGTGCCCTTACTCTAGGGTGCGGGTCGTGACACGTTTTTAGTGGTGGCCCATGCAGGTCGAGTTTATGTAGTGGTATTCGAACTAGAGTATCACTGCAGCCTGCAGTAGGAGTAAAATATTTGAAGGTACTCAATCACATTAGGAAAGGCTCTTAACCTGATTCTTGTTATCAAATTCTTGCTACTTTAATACTTCCTTTTGAAATAAACTGTCCTCCCTTGATTTATCGCTTCTATCTCAGTATTGATTCCTTGTTCGATCTGTCTCCAGGATGGTGATCGAGACACGATCGCATCGTTCTGGCCCAGCAGACGCAGGTGAGAGGTCTGCCACCTCTCGCCTGATTGTAGACGCTGGGACCGCAGCTCCTTCCATCACTTCGCATGTCGGAATTTCTACAGCTTTTGGGGGTGCACCTCCGCCTATTCCGAGATTTTCTCCCGTCATTTCTGATTTTCCTCGGCTGCAGCTGCAGCCACCTTTCGGATCAGTTGACGCAGCACAGTTGTTCGATTTCCTCCAGAGGATGGTAGAGTCTCAACAGCAGCAGACCACTCATTTCTAGCAGGGTATAGAGAATGCCCATCAGCTTGCCCTGACGACTGTAGAGAGAGTAATCGCGTAACCCCAGGCAGGCCAGATTCAGCAGTATCAGTCGAAGACACCAGGGATCCAGGACTTCCAGAAGATGCGTCTGCGGGACTTTTGCGGCACAGAGGGGATTTTATATGCAGATGACTGGATCGAGCATATCGAGGAGATATTTCGGCTGGCAGAGATACCAGCCCGACTTCAGATTGAGGCGGCAGGCAGCCAGATGCAGGACTGACCCGCACTTGGTATCAGACGGATCCTAGAGTGGGGACCGAGGGACAGACTTGGGCAGCCTTCAAGAAGCTGTTCAAGGAGAAATTTTTTCCTGACACAGCTCTTGGCGCCCTGGAGACGCAGTTTGAGAGCCTAGTTCAGGGCAGTCGTACAGTCGAGGAGTACGCAGGGGAGTTCTGCCGTCTGAGCAGATTTGTTGAGGGACTTAGTAAGACAGCGAAGGCCCGGAGGTTCCGGAAGGGGTTAGTCAAGGAGGTCAAGTCCTTGACCAAGAGTGACCGGAGTGCCACTTTTGAAAAGATTCTGGTGGATGCCCTAGCAGCAGAGGATGATCTTGAGCTGAAGCTCAAGAGGGGACGAGACGCTCATGGAGCTAGTGGCAGTACAGGCCCGGCCAAGAGGCCTCACATACAGTCTCAGCAGTAGCAGAGGCCTGTCCAACAGCAATTTCAGGATCAGGGACGTACCTATTTCCAGCAGGCACCCGGACAACGACAGGACGCTAGGTACAACTTCTGCAAGAAGGCAGGTCATTGGTGGAACGACTGCATGAAGAGGCTGGGTACATGTTTACTTTATGGTTCAGCGGAACATCAGTGTAGGGAGTGTCCCAAGAACCCGACACCATTAGCTCAGGCAACAGCAGGAGCTAGGGCTCTGGCAGGACAGCAGAGGGTTATCCAGCATCAGCAGCAGGCTAGAGGAGGAGGCCAGCAGGGGCGAGCTTTCGCCATGACAGTTGAGGATGCACAGGCAGTAGGAGGAATGCTTGCAGGTTCTGTTCTTTTTCGATTCCATTTCTACCTTTGCCTCATTATAAACTATCTTGAAATTCGATTTCATCTGTTCCTTGTTATTGATAAGTTTTGATCTGGTATTTCATTATGATTTAATTTTCCTTCTGAGATAAGCCGTATGGGCTAGGTCGCCTCAGTTATGGGATCTAGAGTCTTCTATAGTCATGTTAGCTGGCATAGTGAGGACATATAGTCTGGTTTTGGACGTATTTCTCGGGTGTAGGAATTTAAGGTTTTCGCGGTCAAGCATGCAGCATTGCAAAAATTTTAAATACCATGATTCTAGAGGTATGTACCTTGGCCGAGGACTCTGTGATTATTGTAGCCTTGCTCACTAGCATGATGCAGATTCTGAGTATCATAATTTTGGACAGACGCGTATGATTATCGAACCATGTGATTTTGAGACTATGATTGTTGGGGTAGTTGACCTAGAAGGAGTACGACCATCTTAATTTCGAGGACAAAATTCTTCTAAGGGGGTAGACTTGTAACACCCAGTTTTTTCAAATGAGGATAATTTTGAAATTTTATAATTATAATCATTTAATAATGATATTTAAATCATATTGTGATTTTTGGTGATTTTTAATCAATTTAAAACTATTTAAAATATTGAATTATGATTTTGATGGTTAACTAGTTAAACCCTAGAATTATTAAGCCTAGTGACTAACCATGACCAAGGGAGCCTAGTCATATGATTAGGATGACTAATTACTAGTTTTTAGCCTAAGGGTATTTTGGTCATTTTGACAATTTTTTGAAATTGTATTTTTGATTAATTAATATTGTGCTAATTGAATTGTTAGAGACTAACCTCTAAGCTTAGCCTAATCTAGATTAGCCTTGAGTTTAGAACCTTGATTAGGTTAACCTAGTAATGACATGATTATC
The DNA here is from genome assembly GCA_029216955.1 of Iris pallida. NCBI lineage: Eukaryota > Viridiplantae > Streptophyta > Magnoliopsida > Asparagales > Iridaceae > Iris > Iris pallida. Next base: position 21,504,598 of record JANAVB010005599.1, read on the forward strand.
AATATCTAGATATTTCATAGTAGGATATTTGTACTCTTAGGATATTTGTGAAAAAGGTAGCCTAAGACAAGTTGAACCAATAGGAAGGCCTAGAATTGGGTGGACAACTCCTAGCCACTCATCTAGACCTAAAACCTAACCCTAATCCATCTAATGGCAGCCACAATTGATCCTCCCCATCCTATAAAACATCCCTAACAAAAACCTTTGCCTCTTTTACAACTTCTTAGGACCCTAATAGTTTCTCCCCAAATTTTCTTCCCTAATATCCAAATCAAGCCCAAATTGGTTCTAATCAATTGCAACATCACCCTCTACCATAGTAGAAGCTAGTAGGGGCTTGCTAGCTAGGGTTTGAAGTGTTTTGGTGAATTTGAGTTCAAAAAGAAACCTCATTTTTACCCTTTTTCATTGAGATTCAATCTCAATAGGTAAATTCCATGAAACCCTTCTAAAATCATGTTTTATTTTCATAGATGCATGCATATAGGTATACCCTAACTGTAGGAATAGTTTGGTGCTAGGTTGTGTCTATTTCATGTCCGTATCGGACACGTATCAGCCCAAATAAAATAGTGTTCGATGTAATACCTAAACCAGTATTTTAATAACCATTTCTGAAACTAATTGCATGAATTGGTAGCCCTATACATGTGTTTTCAATTCCCTATTGACTGAGCACGCACTGGTATCGTTTTCGTATCGAAAATCGACACGTACTCGCAGCACGAGACAGTGTCTCGATGTCCTGCTACCACATGTGTCGTGCTCACTGCACAGACCTTGTGAACCCACCAAATTTGGTGTGGAGCTCGGGGCAGTGACTGACAAGTCACTCCCCAAGTTTTAAGACTCCTAGTGTCGTGTCGGACACAAAAATCGACTCGCACTGGTCTCTCACTGACCCACGCGCACATGAAACCCCGCTCTGATACGGGCTTCGTGTCCCCCCAGGACACGTCGTAGTGACGTATCAGGGACTCAAGCATGTAGCTCTATCCCTGGCGAAGGTCTGGACACGAGCACGTGTCTTGGTTCGACTTGTGTCGTGTCCACGGGTCACTGAACTCACTGCACGAGACTGTGCTGAACACAGTCTCTGACACTGGGTTGAATCTCTGTTTGGACACTTCGTGTCCTAAATTGTGGACACAAACACACCCCCTTGACACGTTTAAACATGAGGAACATTCCTATATGACTGATGTTTAAAATTTATTGGTTAATTTAGGTTTTTCGAATTTGGGTTTTGGTGTATCAGTCATTTCCCAGTTCCTGTGTACATGAACCATCAGTTATATATAAATATATGAATAAAACCTGAGAATTAAATGTTATTTCCATGTTGTTTTAAGGTTAGTTAACTAAGGTTAAGTGCTAACCTGAGTACATACGAAAATCCTGAGTTTCAGTCAATGAAGTATGAGAATTCCTGAGATTTTAATCAATGTTAAAACTACACATGTTTTTAAACTGAGATTTTAAATGTTGTTAACTGAAATTGATTCCTGATTTTGAAATATTAATGTCCATGATGATTTTGATGAGTTGGTTATTGTTTTGATGTTGAATGGGATATCCGAAATGGGGTTGAACTGTCCTGCCATATTTGAGAACTGAAATTGTTAATTTCCTGAGATTTAATGGAAATGTAAACTAAATTTCCAATACCTGAAAACCCATGTAAACTGAGATTTCAGTTATCATATTTCTGAGATTCAATGGTAAACTGAGAATGGGATGTTAAGGTGTAGCTGGGTTTTGAAATGGCAAACTGATTTGGATGTTAAACCTGCGTTGAGATGTAAATGTAAACTGGAAACTCAATACTTGAAACCTGAGACCCATGACCATTACACAATCAAATTTCAATATCTGAAACCTGGAAAACCCATAAGTAAACTGAGATGATGGTTAAACTGAGATTTCCCATTAAGTAAAACTTGAGAAATTCTAGTTCACTTTAATTCCCAAATTGCTACACTGTCAACTGACTTTTGATTTCCTGATTTCAGATTACAACATACACACACTGTTTTGTTTGAATTAGTTTTTATACACACACACACACTGTTTAAACTCTGGAATTGGAAGCTAATACACATAACTGTCATTTAGTTCTCATGTTCCTAAATACTAAAACCTGGGTTTTCTTCACTGCATTCCTGTTTGTTTACTAAACCCTTTCATAATACACACATTGTTTTCCTATTGTCACACACCCTCACATCTCACAAATTTTCACACTCTACACTCTTCCTAATTCACTGGACACATTACACTACACATTACATTAGGTTCTTTTTCCTGAGATTCCTATCACACTCTAATGTTCCACACACACTCTTGTTTCCATGTACCTACACACACTGTTTTCATATGGTCACACACACATGTACACATAGGCACATTACACTTGTGCCTTACCCTATCACCATATATATATATATATATATATATATATATATATATATATATATATATATATATATATATATATATATATATATATATATATATATACCTATATGTGATATATGTTATAATGTGGCCTATGTCTAATGTGCTATTTACATAAATTAAATATATTATTAATGTATATATGTATATATGTAAATGTGTGAGAATATACATTAGTGTGAAATGGACTATGTGTGTATACCTAGAATTGACTTGTTAAACCTAAATTTGACTTACTAAGCCTAGATTAGACTAGTTGACCAAGATTTACCAAACCCTAACTAGTTTGACCTAATTTGACTAGAGGTTGACTTGGTTTGACCCAGAGTTGACCAAGAGTTGACTTTGACCTAGATTAACCTAGAAATCATGTAGATGCATTGTATTCTTCAATTTTAACCCCCTTGTATACATCATGACTTGTGTTGCTCTAAATAGGATTCAGATGCCTCGTTTCAGACAGTGTGTTCTCACAGACATTCAGATCGCAGGCGAATACATTCTCTGATCGTTTCATACTTGTCACGACTTATATTCTTTCTCTAGATTACTTTACTTGATGCTGACACTTATTATCACGGATTGGTACTATATGGATCTTTTCATGCGATGTTATCCCCTTAGCGGATACATCGGGTATTTCGTGTTCGTGTACTTTATCATGGGCATTGTATACTCCTTGTGTTCGTGTTATTCGTGTACAAATCGTGTGAATCTTGTGAAATCGTGTACTCATGTGCCCACATGACCATATTGTACAACTATACTTCGTGTGCAATAACATAACTTGACTGGATCCTTATGTATTGATTGGGGAGGGTGAGTAGGAAATGGTTATGTGATCAAATTCCCTATTATATAAGACATTGTATATGTCCATTGTACCTTCGTGTATAATGGAGTCCCATTGTATTGTATAACCCAACTTGTTTACATAACCATATTGTGGTCTAAATCACTAGTCACTTACAGTTCTTACTTATCATGTATATATTTCCAGTTATCAAATGTCTCTCCTTTTTTTATGTACATCTTCTTACAGCGTTTCATGTATCTTACTCTGTTGCCTGCTTTATATTTCCTGCCATGATATGAACTGCATGAGATGTACTGTGCTCGCTCCCGTCCTGACTGGACCTGTTGAAAATATTACAGATGATACCGAGGACTTCTGCCCAACCTACTATGGAGCCCATCTAGACGATACCTGTCATTTGTATTGGCCCACAGGAGGATCCAGCTCTAGCTGAGGACGTCATCCATACTGCTTAGACTAGATTAGCTAGGCTTTATCTTATTTCTTATGTCATTTGTATTGACTTCAGAGTTGTATTTATTTTTTGGATGTTGTGATGTCGTGTCGTTAGACACTTAGACTTTCCTTTTGTTTGTATCTTCCTTTGAGATTTTCATATCTATGATATCGTGCTATTTCTGCCTTAGTTGTGATTGAGACTGTATTCTGTATTGTCACCTCCACTCGGAGTGTATATACTGTACATGTACCTTATATTGTTAGATGTTGTGACCTAGGACAGCGTTCTACCGCCGACACTGCGGCGTAGGTTGGACGTACCCACTTCTTGTGCCCTTACTCTAGGGTACGGGTCGTGACACGTTTTAGTTGTGGCCCATGCAGGTCGAGTTTATGTAGTGGTATTCGAACTAGAGTATCACTGCAGCCTGCAGTAGGAATAGAATATTTGAAGGTACTCAATCACATTAGGAAAGGCTCTTAACCTGATTCTTGTTATCAAATTCTTGCTACTTTAATACTTCCTTTTGAAATAAACTGTCCTCCCTTGATTTATCGCTTCTATCTCAGTATTGATTCCTTGTTCGATCTGTCTCCTTGTTCGATCTGTCTTTTTGTAGGAATGACTAAGAGAAATAAGAACAATCCCGGCACAACAACCCAAACCGTGGATAGTACGTCGAGCACAAAGGGTACTGGCCCTAGCGAGATGACCATGAAAAAAATGCTACAGTTGATGGAACTGCAACAGCAACAGCTTCAGATGCAAATCAAAGCCCAATTTGATGCGCAGCAGAAGCAAATGGATGACCTAACGCAGATCGTAAGCAAGATGGTGGGCAATACTAAAGCAACGGTCGTGGTACCCGACGAGAGGCAAGATGTTCAAGATGAAGACGGGGAAGAAGCTCAACCGGAAATGATAAATTCTTCTTCCTTGTTCAGAGCAAAGGAGTTCCGCAAGATGAATCCACCAAATTTCAATGGCCGAGCCGAGCCTGATGTGATAGTGGGGTGGCTCGCGGAGATTGAGGACTTGTTTAATCTGCTTAGCATTGAAGGGTCCCAGAGGGTAACATGTGCGGCGTTACAGCTGTAACTGAGGGCTTACGACTGGTGGGCAGCTAAGAAGCAGGAAATCTACGAAGCCGATACGGACACCACAATTTTCTGAAAAATGTTCAAGGAAGCATTTCTTGAACAGTACGTTCCTCGCGCCGTCCGTCGTCAAAAAGAAGACAAGTTCATGATGTTGCGACAAGGAAATATGTCAGTCGACGATTATGACTCGAGCTTCTCAAAACTGGCAAAGTTTTCCGGCGCCTTTCCGTCCAACAAGGAAGCATGGTGTGAACGCTTCCAACTAGGCCTAAATGACGAACTGCGAAAGGACGTCATGAATCAAAGGTGTCGAACCTACCGTGAATCCTACGACGCCGCTCTCGATAGTGAGCGTATTTTTGGCCGTATATCATAAAGAGCCGTACATGTCGTCCGTAACCACTTTAACAAGCGTCCTAACGACGTCGGAGGATCGGGAGCATCAAAACGTCCGAACACATTTGATAACCGGGGCCATGGCGGACAACACTGCAGCAGATGCGGTAGGCGTGGGCACCGAACCACCGATTGCGTCACGAGATCTTTCTACAAGTGTGGCGAGGTAGGCCATATAGTTACGTATTGTCCAAAAAAATGTTCTGAATCAACACAACCCACCAAGGAACGTTCCGAATCAGCATAAAGCGCCTATACTACAAGGCACAAATGCGGTGCCCGTGAACCCGCAGAATCAATGCCATGGAGCTCAAGGCCGAGTCTATGATTAACTCGGGATGAGGCGTTTGCGTCCGATGTAACGCCCCAGTCCCAAAATACGTAGGACTAGGAACGTAGACATGCCAGCCGTATAATAAATATACGTAAGCTGTAAAATGCAGTAGAACCATAATTAATCTCATCCACACAAAATAAATGAATAAAAGATATCATATAATGATAATGAATTGTCTTGATACAATATGTTGAGTGGAGACAAATCTACTACCAACAAGTAAGAAAAGAAATACATGAAAATGAAATGAGTTTGGCGAGCGAAGCGAAGACGATCCAAGCGCAATCATCCTCGAAGAAATAGAGATGATCACGGCTAGAGCTAGAACACCTGCGAAAGACAAGAGCACACACCTGGCGAGATAACCAGGTCCTCAGAGGGACGTAACAAGACACATAATATCATGTCAATAACCGAATAAATAAAGCTCAACAGAAAAGTACATGTGACTACACAAATAAAGGTCCTTAACCATTCTATGTGAAAATACATTTTTGAAGACAATGTTCCACACAAGGGCTCCCGAGACTAGAAATACGGTGCGTTAGCGTTTCAACCAAGGCACTAGTGACATCTAGAGAAAAGTAAATACACGGCCCATTAGGACTCGGGTAAGAGCTAAGGGGCATCTAGAGGAAAATAAATGCACGACCACTAGCTCTTGGGTGAGTCGCTAACGGCAGCTAGAGGAAAGTAAATGCACGGCACATTTGTATTTCAACCGAGGCACTAGTGGCATCTAGAGGAAAATAAATAAATGTACGGCGCATAGCTCTCGGCTGAGTCACAAATGGCAGCTAGAGAAAAGTAAATGTGTGAAAGCCCATGCGCCTAATAACTGTCTTCCCCTCCCCATGCACTACTCGTGCTGAATCTACACCACGATATTTCTAATAACCGCTAAGTCTTCTAGGCAATTATATTAGCAGTTATATCCTAACGCTCGTCCTGTACGCACCGATGTACGGTCGGTACGCAAGTCCGAATCTATATGAGACACGTGACATCGTGGCACACAGGTGTCGGCCAATGAATACGGCACAAACAAAGGTGGGCCCTTAACTCTAGGCCAAATGCATAAAGAAAACTAAAGTATAATAATTTGTAATATATATGGTTTTGAAAGAACAACTTATAAGAAATAAAACATGCATGATATTGAGCAAGAAATTAAACAGTAAAGTCAAGGTGTTTTGCCTGGTAGGACGCCTGGTGTACGGCAATGACCAAGGTGGCACGAACTGCGACTTTGGTGCAACAATTATACAAGGAGCCTCTGTTGACGACACGGAGTACTCCATCGGGTCCAGAACGGTCAACTTAGTTAGATTCGACATAAGGAAGTCTAAATTCGAAGAGAGTAGGAATATGATGGTCGAGAATCGAAAATGAAGGAATTTGTGGAATAATACATATACTATTTTAAAATTAATTATAATACCATATTTAGAGAGAAAATATTATACCTAAAATTTTATGTAACTACTTGAGTATAGTTTATATACAACAATTTTGAAAACTACATTTTATTAGTCCAAGATATTTTTAGGCTCAAAGCTTATATTTTGATTACGAACTATATAATAATATTTTTTAAGGCTAAATTATGTTTGAAAGAAAATAGCTAGAATACTTTATTAAAATCGTAGAAAAATGCAAGAATCTAATTTAGGAATATAACGATATTAGGAATGTTAGTAAAACCAATGGATATATCCCTAATAGTATTAATAATGTATTGGTATACCACTATATTCCACAAAATATTAATAATTAAAAATAACAACAGTATTTACATATATTAAATTAATAAATTAAATTAGTATTAATGATGGTGATTAATAATAATAATAAATATAATAATAATGATAGTAATAGCAGATGCAAAAAAAAGAAAAAAAGAATAAGAAAGAATAATAATAATAATAATAATAATAATAATAATAATAATAATAAAAATAAAACCACAACTAACTCAAAATAACAATTAAAGACATAGCTGTTACTCCTTTATTAGAAAAGAAGAGAGAGAGTGAGGAACGGAAGAGGCGAAGTTGTGGAGAGAAAGGGGCAGAGTGAAGTGGAGGACGAGAAGAGGGAGAGTGAGCGCGAGAGAGAGGCGGAGAGAGCGGCACTGCGGAGGTGAGGAGGAGAGGCCGGGGCAGCGCGTCGGAGACGCCGGAGGGCGGTGCCGGTGATGGCGTGAGGATTTCGTCGCTCCGGCGGTACGAGAGTCGATGGCGGCGGAGGAAGTCCCACGCGCTGGCGGCGTAGCCGTTCTTCAGTGAGACGAAGGGAGCGGCTGGGTCCACGCCGGCGGTCGAAGGAGGGACGCTCGCGGTGGCACTCAGGTTAGGGTTCCCCCCCTCTTTTTATTTCTAAAATTTGGGGGTTGATGGTAGTGGTGACCGACGTCGGTGGTGGACGTCGCGGTGGTGGTGTGGGGAACGGCCGGAGATGGCCGCGACGGATAGGGCGTGGGTTCGGTGGTGGCAGTGGCTTGGGTTGGCTGGAACAGGGGAGTCGGGCAGTGGTGGCGATGGTTTGGGGGTTTCGGGAGGTGGCCGATCTCGATGATGTCGTGTCCCGACGGTTTGGTCGGAGTGGGGAGTTGTGGTCGGCACTGGTGGCGATGGTTTCGGAATGATGAAGACGGAGATGGTGGAGACGGGGATGCTGCCGGGGCAGCGGTGGACAGGGAACGAGAAGGATGGGGATGTTGGTGACGACGACGTGGTGGTGATGGCAGCGGTTGGTCGGAAAGGAGACGGTCGGGGAGTCGCGGCATCGGGAAGCCGCTGTTAGGATGACGAGGGATTTGTTTAGGGGTAGGGTTAGGATTTGATTTGTGTCGGGGTGTGTCCGACACGAGAATTGATGTAATTATAAAAGTTGGAATAAGAAGCTGGGCACAGACACGATGCACACTGCGGTGGAAATTTATGGAAAAATTTATTTGTGGAAAAAAAATAATGGATGAGTACCTGCCTTTTATAGGATGTAGGAATCCCCAATTGGATAAGGATTAGTAGTAGTTTAAATTTCCGTTAGATAATACGCTATTTATTTTAAATTAAATTCAATAAATTTCAAATCCAATTCTAAATCAATTTAAATCTAATTAAATTACATCCCTTAGTTGAAAATCAATCAAATTTCAAATATAGATATAAATTTAACTATTTAAATAAAATCATAAAATAAAATCAAGATTTAAATTGTCACCATAATTTTAAAATATATTTTCCAAAAATACTAATAATAATAATTTCAAAAATAATAAATATTTTTAAATATCTTTATGAATAATAAAATATTAATATTAATAAATTTTGAAAATTAAATTAAATATTAATAGAACTACTTCAAAAATACCTTTCAAATAATTTAAGATAATTAATAAATAATTTTGAAAATTAATTTATACATAAATTACATCTTACGTATTTGCATAGTTTCCTAAATTACCAATAAAATAAAGTCGTCTTTTATAATAATAAAATTAAATAATGATTTTTGAAATCTCGATGCGACGCTTTTCCCAACCTTAAGTAAATAAAAGTAATTACTATTTTTTATTTTGAAACTATAAAAATAGAAAAAAAAAAGTTTTTCTAAAAATATGTACGCTTGCACATATTCGCACTCGCCGAGCAATTACGGAAAACGAAATTTCGCGCGCGACGTACAATATAACTATGCGACGTACAATACAAATAAAAAAATCAGTACCAAATTTAAATAAAAAAACATAGTAGAAATTTAGGAGTTTTATATCTGATACTGTTGTAACAGATATATTACTCTATAAAAATATACCTGCTCTAGTTCTATTCGATTCGGGTGTAACGCATAGTTTTATATCTGCTGATTATGCAAATGAAAATAAAATAACCATGCAATCACTAGATATAGACATTAGCGTTCACACTCCATCAGGAGTCGATATGCTTGCGAACTTTATTTGTAGGGATGGCCACATTTGTATCGGAGGAAGAAATCTATCCTTGGATGTCGTCGTACTAGACATCAAAGAGTACGACATAATCCTGGACATGGATTGGTTGGACGCTTGTCATGCAACGATCGAGTGCGCGGAGAAGAGAATGGTGTTTCGTCTTCCTGGCGAGACAGAGTTCTCATAATCGTGCGGTACGGTCTCGAAGACGACAATGATGGTATCGGCAATCTCAGCGAGGCGTATGTTGCGTTCCGGCTGTACGGGATACTTGGCATCAGTTCGAGACACGCGGAAGGATAATACAAACACAATGCAGACAGATGTTGTGGCAGATTTTCCCAAAATTTTTTCTGACGAGAAGTCCGGGATGCCACCAGATCGAGAAATAGAATTCAGCATCGACACCTTTCCGGATACACGACCGATATCAAAGGCGCCTTACCGAATGGCTCCCGCAGAACTGAAAGAGCTGAAGGGACAATTACAAGAGTTGCTAGACCGCGGATTTATTCGCCCTAGTGTCTCTCCATGGGGAGCTCCCGTACTGTTTGTGAAGAAGAAAGATGGATCGATGCGGCTATGTATCGACTATCGGGAACTCAACAAGGCGACTGTACGAAACAAGTATCCTTTGCCACGAATCGATGACTTGTTTGACCAACTGCAAGGCACGTCAATATTTTCAAAAATTGATCTTCGTTCAGGCTATCATCAATTGAAGATCAAGTCCGACGACGTATCAAAGTCTGCCTTCTGCACTCGATATGGTCATTATGAATTCCTAGTCATGCCGTTCGGTTTGACGAATGCCCCAACTGTAGCTTCCCTTCCCGAAATTTTGAAATATTTTTTTATTTTTTTTTATTCGACTTAAAGGGTGATTTTTAGAATTGTATAAATAATTAATTAGTTAATTGTTACAGTAGATGCCTTTAGCCATGGTGGAGTTTTGGAGTACAAGACGACTAGGAATTATGGCACGGGTAGTGCAGTAGCATGCTTTGACTAGTGTTTAGCCATAGTAGGGGAGTGCCAAGCCATCAGTATGTCCTAACTAGGAAAACCAGGTCAAGCTATAGCATGACCATTATAAATAGTTTAATTATTCATTATTAATATTATTTGACGTTTAGGAGACCCGGTTGTACCAAACTAGTCAAACTGGACCCGAGCTGAGCCCAAGCCCATGTAGTCATGCAGCACGACCAACGGTGTCCATGTAGATATATATATATATATATATATATATATATATATATATATATATATATATATATATATATATATATATATATATATATATATATATAAGTGTATACATAATTGTAGCTTATTTTATAATACATAAAGTATTTTCTGTTAACGGGATATAAATATAATATGCACAATATTTTCCATCTTGATTCTACTTACTTTGAGAGAATATATATATAATTTCCTTAGCTGCCTTTATGCAATATGGTATTAGACTATATATATATGGATGTCTACTGGTATATATTATTATCCAAAACTTTTAGTGTTACATTTATCGTATACATTATTATTTATTTATTCATTTATTTATTTAATTAACATAAAATTTATTTGCCTTCCATATATTTATGTGTCTTCTACATATATTTATTTGCCTTCTACATGAATATATTTATTCATAATTATTTAATAATGTATATAATTATATACATGTTATTTATATACATGGGTGTAAATGTGTATCTATATAAATATATATACTACCATGTATAAATGTATGTGTGTATATAAATATGTGTACGTATATGTATTTTTTTTAATATGTATGTATATATATATATATATATATATATATATATATATATATATATATATATATATATATAATATGAAAATATATATATATATATATATATATATATATATATATATATATATATATATATATATATATATATATATATATATATATATATATATATATATATATAATATGAATATGTGTACGTATATGTATATGTATATATATATATATATATATATATATATATATATATATATATATATATATATATAATATGAATATGTGTACGTATATGTATATATATATATATATATATATAATATAACACGTGCGTATGTGTATATATAAGTATACGCATATAAATGTGTGTATATATATATATATATATATATATATATATATATATATATATATATATATATATATATATATATATATATATTGTATTTTTTAAAAAAAATATATTGTATATATAGATTTAAACTAGAAATAGAATGGCCCAGTCCAGCCAAGCCACAGCCCAATCCCTGTTGAGACCCATACCCAGCCCAACGAACAACAGCAAGACTCATCCCAGGCCAAAGCCAGTACTCGACAGCCCGACTCCCCTCTGCCGATCCTAAGTATATTTATATACGCGCATATGTAAACCGAGAGGTCGACGAGAAACTCTCATAGAAACCCTAACCGATCCTAGCCAACGACCGACGGCGACCCCCCCAGCCTCGTGCGCGCCGTCGCAGGTGGCCGCCGGCCAACCACGCGCGGTGGCGAGGCCGACAGCAGATGCCGCAAGCAGCAGTTTCGTGCAGCAGACCACCCACCTATCGGGTACGAAATCATTCTCCGTAGTCCTCTATATTTCGATCAGTTTCGTCCGCTGCGTAGACAACCTATACCTCCCTAGGATCTGTCAGGTAGTTTGGATTTAGATGGCTTAGAGATTAAGAAAAATCGAACTGAAGTTCGAGAAAAATATAGGTTTTTAAAATATTTTAGGGACAGAACAACCGGCCGAGCACCCATGTTTGAAGATCATTCTTCATCAGCCTATTGACAGTTTAAAATTTCTATTTGAACAATCTTTTAGATCACATATAGGAGCTCAAAAATCATTTTGTAGATTCGAAGTTCATTAAATATGCACTGAGAAATCGGTTTTAGAAGTTTAGAAAAAAATATCAAAAACAGTTTTCAAAAATTACAAAAAACCTTCGATACGACGTGCGTCCTGCCAATCCGGGCGACGTGGTCGCGAACCGAAAGCATCGAAAGGTGCTTAACGGTTTCGTGGTCATGTGGGCTTTGATGAAATTCAAATTGGTCGTGTGTGTGCGACGAATTTGATGCGTATCCGTCGAAATTCATCGTATCGGCCTCTGTGCAAATTTTCCAATTACTTCGTGCACGCTCGTCAGATCGAGACGAAACTTGTGCCAACAGGACCGTATCATTTTTCTGGTCCTATATTTCAAGTTTGGTCCGATTCTGAGACAGCTGATTGGACCGCCGTTTTGTGGGCCCCACGGTCCGACTTAACGGGCGATTTTGTGCACAGCCCGCCGAAATCTAACTTTTGACATACGGTTGGGTTCGTATCGAGAAACTGGACCTGTTGACATGTAGTTTGACGACTTTAGAGACCGTTGACTCTGGCATGCTTTTCGGTGCAAAGTGGGTCCAACGGCGGACACCGTTTTTGCCCGAAATTACCATTTTGCTCCTATGTCCAGAATTAGACTTAAGGACAAGCAATCCTAGCTAATTTGACTATTCTGAGAATATTGGTAATATTTAGTTCAGCTTTCGGAGACAGTTGTGATGACTTGGACTTTTTGACTTATTGATTGGCGATACATTGTTGCTTCTCCGTGCAACCCCCAGGCAAGTATACCTTGCCAAACATATACAGTATTTACATGGTTTCTCTTTTCTTATTGTAGTCCTTTTCATATTGTCACATGATCCCATATAGTGATTGATTCGTCCTTGATTGCTTTACTTGTTCTAGATTACGTGCACGTATAGGGTATTTCACATTGCTAGATTATTGGTCTCTTTGTCTTGTGAGAGAGTTATCAGTTTTTATATCTGTCCTTGACCATTCTTGACTGGGAGTATCTTGTATTGTACTACAGTTGAGACATACTATAGATTGGGAGTATCATACATTGTACTACGACCTATAGCCGATTCTTTATCTTGATTGACTTGAGACATGCCATAGATTGGGAGTATCTTACATTGTACTATGACCTATAGCATATATTGATTGATTGATTGACTTGACTTGCGACACTATAAATCGGGAGTATCTTGTATTGTACTACGATTTATATGTGTCTACTTGACCTTGTATCCTTTAGGAGAGGAGATCGATACTAGAATTGGCTAATCTTGACTGGGAGTATCTTGCATTGTATTACAGTCAAAATCTACTATAGATTGGAAGTATCTTGCATTGTACTACAAGCTATAAAGGTTAATCGATTGATTGGTAGCCAAGTCTAGTATTACATTTCCACACGGCTCGTCGTCCTTAGATATTCTCCTTGCAGTGTTCTTATCCTTCTTACATGTTATTTACTGTCATATTAGTAGGCATATTTTATGTATCTTGCTAGTCCTCTGAGGACCTGATGATCTCTTCAGGTAGCTGATTGCGCGGAGTTAGTTAGCTGAGCATGTGGTAGTTAATTTCAATCGCATGGTTCAGGTATTTTATTAGTATTATCGATTTACTATCTTCTCGTACTTTCATGATATATCCTGCTTATCAGCTTAGATTTATAGACTCATATTATTCTTAGAGTCTAATCGGACATATATGCTAGTGGGCTGCAGACCACGACCCATACGTGTTAATTCTTGTTTTTATTTGATTCTTGTGGATTGAGATACAGTTTAGATTAGACATGATACCCATGACCTTGACAGCTTATACGTACTCGAGTCAGGCTGGAGTCCGCTCGATACGTAGCTGGCTTGCTCACGAGCTCGCATCCGAAAAGTGGGTGCGGGTCGTGACACCAACCGCTTTCATGGATCTGATGAACCGAGTCTTTCGACCCCAAATCGATAAATTTATAGTCGTGTTCATTGACGATATCCTTATCTACTCAAAGAATCGAGAAGAGCATACAGAGCACTTGAAGACGGTATTGCAGACTCTGCGTGAAAACAAATTATATGCCAAGCAGAGTAAATGTGAGTTCTGGATGAGTAGTGTGACATTCCTCTGACATGTAATCTCTGCCGAAGGTATCGCGATGGACCCGAAGAAGATTGAAGCGGTGGTAGATTGGAAACGACCTACCTCGACTAGCAATATTCGGAGTTTCCTGGACTTAGCGGACTACTACCGAAGATTCGTGGGGAGCTTTTCAAAACTGGCGTCGCCTTTGACTTGTCTCACCCATAAGGGAGTAGTATTTGAATGGAGTGACGACTATGAATCCAGCTTTCAAGAGTTGAAGCAACGGCTCGTCTCAGCTCCAATCCTTGCACTTTCAGATGGTCCAGAAGGCTTTCAGATATTCAGCGACGCATCGGGAACTGGCCTCGGGTGCGTACTCATGCAGAGAGATAAAGTCATCTCCTACGCTTCACGGCAGTTGATACAGCATGAAAAAAAACTATCCGACGCACGAACTAGAATTGGCGGCGATCGAATTTGCATTGAAGCTCTGGTGGCACTACCTCTATGGTGTGGCGTACAGAATCTACACAGATCATAAAAACCTGAAATAATTGTTTACGCAACGAGAACTCAACCTGCGGCAGCGACGTTGGCTCGAACTCATAAAAGATTATGAGCTAACGATCGAGTATATGCCGGGCAAAAAAAATGTTGTAGCCGACGCGCTTAGCAGAATGTTTATGCGATCACTGGCCATAAATAATAAGATACGGCGAGACCTTGAAGCGATGGGTATCGAACTCAGAATTGAGTATCGACACCTGCACCTAGCTCGGTTGAAGTTAGGATCGAGCCTGCTTAGCAAAATAAAGACCGTACAGAAGGACGATTCATTCCTGAAGAAGATGCGCGAGCTGATTTCAACAGGAAGGACGACTGACTTTACGGAAGATGGAGACGGGATGATGCGACTAAAAGGAAGGCTCTGTATTCCTGAAACTGCCGAACTCAGAAATTTTTTTTTACGGAGGCACATTATGCGAAGTACTCGTTACATCCTGTAAGCACCAAGATGTATAAGGACTTGCGCACAAACTTTTGGTGGCACGACATGAAGAAAGACGTGGTTACTTTCGTGTCGCAGTGCATGGCATGTCAGTAGGTGAAGGCGGAACATAAAAGGCCAGGTGGAGATTTGCAGAACCTCGCCATTCCCGAGTGGAAGTGGGACAACATCTCGGTGGATTTTATTGTAGGATTTCCGAAGACGCCGTGAGAGAATGATGCGATTTGGGTCATTGTTGATAGATTGACCAAGTCGGCTCACTTCATCGTAATTAAAGTAGGATGGAGCGTCGATCGGTTAGCGCAAATCTATATCGACATGATTGTCCGACTACACGGGCCTCAACAATTTCGGACAAAGACGGGCGATTCCTATCGTATTTTTGGACGAGCCTAAAAGCGACGATGGAGACCAAACTAAATTTTAGTTCTGCGTACCATCCCCAAATAGACGATCAGACGGAGAGAGTAAATCAAATCTTAGAGGATATGTTGCGTCTGTGTGCGATCGATTTAAAGACTAGTTGGGATACGCATTTGCCGCTTGCGGAGTTTGCGTATAAAACAGTTACCAGTCGAGCATTCAGATGGCTCCATACGAAGCGCTCTACGGGAGGAAGTTTTGTTCACCAATATGCTAGGACGAAGTCGAAGAGAGACAAGTGCTTGGACCAGAACTGGTAGAGCAAGCCATCGAAAAGGTCCGCTTGATCCGAGATAGACTCCGTATCGCACAAAGTCGACAAAAGAGCTACGCAGATCTTCGCCGACGACTGCTAGAGTTTTTGGTCGGGGATCATGTGTTTCTGAAAGTAACTCCTATGCGTGGTGTGATGCGGTTCGACGTTAAAGACAAGTTGAGCTCGAGATTTGTAGGCCCATTCGAGATAATCGAACGAGTTGCAACGGTAGCTTATCGGCTCGCACTACCTCCGGCCTTGGCTGATGTGCACGATATTTTTCATGTTTTACAACTTCGAAAATACGTGCACGATCCAAGTCACGTGGTTAGATTCGATCAGTTGGAGCTACGTACTGACTTGTCTTACTCGGAGGAGCCTATTCAAATCTTGGACCGTAAGAAGATGGTATTACGAAATCGGTCGATGTCCTTGGTCCGCGTGCTTTGGCAGAACCACTCAGTTGAAGAGTCGACGTGAGAAATAGAAGAGGGGATGATGGAGAAGTATACTTCATTGTTTGCCTAATTTAAGGTCAGACCCTTGTTCTTAAGTTTCGGGACGAAACTTTTTCTTAGTGGTATGTTATGTAGTGCCCCGCTTTCGATAGACGACGGACTTCATAATATGCTTGCATCGAGTTAGATCGGTCGGGAACTTAGATGGCCATCTGACTCGATCGCTGAGCTTGGTAAACGATAACACCTTGCGGCATCGATCAAATCGATTTAGACGGATGTTACGAGAATCGATCCAACTAATAGAATGACTTCTGTTGGAATAAGTCCTAGATGCAGCGGGCTACGTCTCGACGAATGAGCTCTATATAAGAGTCCATTCGACGGGACCGGACAGCTGTATGGTTTTCTTGGAGCTTTTGCCGCTTGGTTTTGATGAAGTGCTTTTGCGTCGTTTTTTGAATGCAATCTACGAATTTCGAAGCGAGGGAAAAAGAAGGAATCCTAATAAAGTGTTGGTGCCATTACAGGAGCTCACGTAACTAAAGCTTGAACGTTGCGAAGTGCTTCGACGGTCGGCACGATCAAAGAACTTGGTGGGTGATTCGGCCTCTTCTTTTTTACTCTGTCCCGCAAACAAATTTTCTTTGCCTCAAATTCATTCAAATCGACGATGCTAAGTTAAATGCATGTCAATCCATTAAGGTCAAAAACTCAAGAAAAATGTATCGATTTAGAGTAATCTACTCTGAAAATACAAGTTTCTCACATAAAAGAGAAAGTTTAAGGTTCTAGTAAAAAGATAGACTATTTCACGTGCTACAAAATAATATGAAACGTCGATCGTGGATTATGATGTCTCGGGCAATTTGGTGCCTACGGGACACTAAATCGGGAGTACGGCTTTGGGAAAATGAATCGTTGCATGAGTTGGAAGAAATGATAATATCGTTCAATACTGTCCACGCTATACAAATCTGTTTGTATATATTAAATTGTTCACGCATCGGCATGGTCATGGACAGCTTGTGCACAAGTTTGATTTTCCTCGAATCGGTATCAGGGGCATCGGTATCGAATCGATCTAGGGGAGAATAAATAATCGTGCTTCGACACTGATGCATTGCGGGACCATCAGTCAGGCTTGCAACCTAGACTGAATGGGCCAAAATACCGTTGAGATAGTCCCACGTGGTGTGTAACACCAATAATCGTGCATATAAGATAATAGCATGCTCACCTATTGTCTTATGCAGGTAGTAAGTATTATCTCTATTTTTTATGCAGGGACGAGCACGACCGTGGTAAGAGCTGTGATAAATTGCTATGTCTTACTGTATGCTTTATTTCTTCAAGATGACTATCGATATGAACTGAATTCATTTAGTTCTAAATAGAAAGACAACTCTAAAGCATGCCTACCTTAACAATCAGAGTCGGTTTAGACGAGTGGGTTCGTCTCGTCCACTTAGCAAGTGTGCTAATCCCCTCCCCTAATTCCTCAGGTACGGCGGGAGCTCTAAACTAAAGCTGAAGTGTGGAGAGGCATTTTGAAGCTCTTCCTATCCTGAAGTATTTTAAAGCTAATTCAATCGACAGCTTATGTATAAAGGGGCGAATGTATGGAACGACAAGTGTTAGTTCAGGCAGTTTGTCGAGTTTGTTTCTTTTGTTTTCAATCAATGTAGCCGCAACGACATCCAATATAATTACGACTTGCACGTCGTTGCAAACTATGAATGAAAATCATATTTCTATCTTCCTATACTGCGTCTCAATTTGATGTGATTTGTGAAGTTTTAACATGGTATTTCAATATAAAAATTAATGTAACGTTCTTGCCTTGTACGAGTGCAATTCCAGACTCGTACGGCATCATGCCTTAGCGAGGACGATCGATTCGGCAAAATAATATCGGAGACGAACAATTTGTCGACTCGGGGCGTGACAGCCGCTCTGGGTAGGGGGATGGCTCGGCTAGAGTTTAGGTTTAGGGTTTTGTAGAAATCCCCTCTTTGCCTCTCGATATATATACATAAAGAGGGGGAAAATGGTCGGCTCTGTGGAGAATTTTTGCTTTGGGGGGGGGGGGGGGGGGGGGGGAATTTGGGGTCGGGCTCGGGTGTTGTTCCTTGTGAACAGTACTCGCAGTCTTTTCTTTTTTTGTTTTGTTTTTCCTTTTCTCTTTCTATTTTCTATTTCTATTTAACACTCTCTCTCCCTATATATATAATCTATAAATCCACCTAATTTTCCAAAGGTTTAAAAGTATTCTTTGGCAATAGTTTTTCATAACAATCAAGTATTGCTATAAATATCCATAAATAAAATAGTACTATACATAAAAAAATACATATATGAGATAAATATATTTCCTCACCTTTATAATTATTATTAATAATAAAATCATATATACAATTATTAAATGGGCACACATACATTTTTATATATGTAGTCTAATATCCCAAATTGCACAAAGGTATCTAAGAAAACTATATATTATATTTTCCCAGGTAAATAGAAATTAAAATAGCAATTAATACATATATTATATTTAATATTTAATTAACAGAATTTACTCACTAGATTATAAAATGAGCTACAGTTATATATACACATCTATATTACATGGACGTCTTTGGTTGCACTATATGACTAGATGGACTTGGGCTCGGTTCGGGTCCAGTTTGGCTAGTTTAACACAATCAGATCTCCTAAAAAGTCAGTAAACTAATTAATAAATAATTAAATTATTTATAGGGGTTAAGTCGCAACTTGACCTGGTTTTCCTAGTTGAGACACACTTATGGCTCGGCCTTCTCTAGCATGGCTAAAACACTAGTCAAGGCACGCCACTGCACTATCCGTACCATAATTTCTAGTCATCTTGTACTCCAAAACTTAACAATGGCTAAGACCTTCTATAATAATAAATAAATAAATACAAAATTCCAAAAATTATCATTTAATTCAAATAAATAAAAATAAAAATATTTTTAAAATTATGGGAAGAGAGGTTACATATTCAAACCGAGTCCAAACTCAGCCTGTGCTCATTTCCTAATCATAGAGTCCCGCTCAACGAAATTCGTGGACAAAGTGGTTCTAGGGATCACCACCACCTACAGTCCAGTTGATCGTTCAACAATTGTCACCCCCATTTCCTGTATTTCGTAATTGTACTCGTAATTTGATTTTGGCACGTATTTTATTTTCTCGACTTGTGGATTCGGGTTCTTGTAAATGGGTTTGGACCATGGCTTGGTTTTATTTTGTGGAGTTGGTTTGGTTTGGTTTGGTTCATCATGAGTGGAACACCTTAGCCTATTCTCCACCTCCATTCCATCACAACCACCCTCATTAAAACCTACCAACCTTTTCTCTCCTCCATAACTCCATTAATTTCTTACAACTTCTTCTTCTTCCTTCTTCCACAACTCCCCAACCCATAGGCAAGTGTACCTTGCCATCAAATAAGCACCACTTTTTATTTGTCCATTAACTAGATTAGGCCATGGAGAACAACTTTAGAACTTGACATTTTGTGATTTGGAGCTTTCATTCTTCTAGATCTAGGTTTTAACCATTTTCAAAAATCCTTGGTTTTGATTTATTAAACTTTGATTTTTGCTTGTTTTGATGCTTCCATGTGGAAGAGAATTCAATTTTACTCAAGTTAGAACTTTGAAAATCTAGATTTGGTTTTGATTTGGCTAAGTTATGAAGAATTAAAGTTCTTGGTGTTCTTGGACCTGCTCTCGGCCAGGAAGAACATCCCTCTGCCTTGCGCTCTTTAGCGCATGGCCGGTTGCGCACCCCCGGCCTGTGCTCTTTAGCGCAGGGCCGATTGCGCATGACTTCAGCCAGTACTTTGCGCTGCGCTGGATTGCGCTGGCGCAAGCCAGCTCTGCGCAATCCACCCTTGCGCAATCCACCCTTGTGCAATCCACCCCTGCGCAGTCTACCTTTGCGCAAGGTAACCCTTGCGCAAGGCAACTCTTGCGCAGCTCTTCCATGCACAGTACATACCCTGCGCAGCCCAACCCCTGACCCCCCTTGCGCAACCTACTTGTCTATGATGAATTGTTATTTCTTTAAGCTTGGCTCTTCTAGAGTCCTATATATATTAGTATTTACAAAGTATTGGTGCCATTACAGGAGCTCACGTAACTAAAGCTTGAACGTTGCGAAGTGCTTCGACGGTCGGCACGATCAAAGAACTTGGTGGGTGATTCGGCCTCTTCTTTTTTACTCTGTCCCGCAAACAAATTTTCTTTGCCTCAAATTCATTCAAATCGACGATGCCAAGTTAAATGCATGTCAATCCATTAAGGTCAAAAACTCAAGAAAAACGTATCGATTTAGAGTAATCTACTCTGAAAATACAAGTTTCTCACATAAAAGAGAAAGTTTAAGGTTCTAGTAAAAAGATAGACTATTTCACGTGCTACAAAATAATATGAAACGTCGATCATGGATTATGATGTCTCGGGCAATTTGGTGCCTACGGGACACTAAATCGGGAGTACGGCTTTGGGAAAAATGAATCGTTGCATGAGTTGGAAGAAATGATAATATCGTTCAATACTGTCCACGCTATACAAATCTGTTTGCATATATTAAATTATTCACGCATCGGTATGGTCATGGACAGCTTGTGCACAAGTTTAATTTTCCTCGAATCGGTATCAGGGGCATCGGTATCGAATCGATCTAGGGGGAATGAATAATCGTGCTTCGACACTGATGCATTGCGGGACTATCAGTCAGGCTTGCAACCTAGACTGAATGGGCCAAAATACCGTTGAGATAGTCCCACGTGGTGTGTAACACCAATAACCGTGCATATAAGATAATAGTATGCTCATCTATTGTCTTATACAGGTAGTAAGTATTATCTCTATTTTTTATGCAGGGACGAGCACGGCCGTGGTAAGAGCTGTGATAAATTGCTATGTCTTACTGTATGCTTTATTTCTTCAAGATGACTATCGATATGAACTGAATTTATTTAGTTCTAAATAGAAAGACAACTCTAAAGCATGCCTACCTTAACAATCAGAGTCGGTTTAGACGAGTGGGTTCGTCTCGTCCACTTAGCAAGTGTGCTAATCCCCTCCCCTAATTCCTCAGGTACGGCGGGAGCTCTAAACTAAAGCTAAAGTGCGGAGAGGCATTTTGAAGCTCTTCCTATCCTGAAGTATTTTAAAGCTAATTCAATCGACGGCTTATGTATAAAGGGGCGAATGTATGGAACGACAAGTGTTAGTTCAGGCAGTTTGTCGAGTTTGTTTCTTTTGTTTTCAATCAATGTAGCCGCAACGACATCCAATGTAATTATGACTTGCACGTCGTTGCAAACTATGAATGAAAATCATATTTCTATCTTCCTATACTGTGTCTCAATTTGATGTGATTTGTGAAGTTTCAACATGGTATTTCAATATAAAAATTAATGTAACGTTCTTGCCTTGTACGAGTGCAATTCCAGACTCGTACGGCATCATGCCTTAGCGAGGACGATCGATTCGGCAAAATAATATCGGAGACGAACAGTTTGTCGACTCGGGGCGTGACAGCCGCTCTGGGTAGGGGGATGGCTCGGCTAGAGTTTAGGTTTAGGGTTTTGTAGAAATCCCCTCTTTGCCTCTCGATATATATACATAAAGAGGGGGAAAATGGTCGGCTCTGTGGGGAATTTTTGCTTTGGGGGGGGGGGGGGGGACTTGGGGTCGGGCTCGGGTGTTGTTCCTTGTGAACAGTACTCGCAGTCTTTTCTTTTTTTTGTTTTGTTTTTCCTTTTCTCTTTCTATTTTCTATTTCTATTTAACACTCTCTCTCCCTATATATATAATCTATAAATCCACCTAATTTTCCAAAGGTTTAAAAGTATTCTTTGGCAATAGTTTTTCATAACAATCAAGTATTGCTATAAATATCCATAAATAAAATAGTACTATACATAAAGAAAATACGTATATGAGATAAATATATTTCCTCACCTTTATAATTATTATTAATAATAAAATCATATATACAATTATTAAATGGGCACACATACATTTTTATATATGTAGTCTAATACCCCAAATTGCACAAAGGTATCTAAGAAAACTATATATTATATTTTCCAAGGTAAATAGAAATTAAAATAGCAATTAATACATATATTATATTTAATATTTAATTAACAGAATTTACTCACTAGATTATAAAATGAGCTACAGTTATATATACACATCTATATTACATGGACGTCTTTGGTTGCACTATATGACTAGATGGACTTGGGCTCGGTTCGGGTCCAGTTTGGCTAGTTTAACACAATCAGATCTCCTAAAAAGTCAGTAAACTAATTAATAAATAATTAAATTATTTATAGGGGTTAAGTCGTAACTTGACCTGGTTTTCCTAGTTGGGACACACTTATGGCTCGGCCTTCTCTAGCATGGCTAAAATACTAGTCAAGGCACGCCACTGCACTATCCGTACCATAATTTCTAGTCATCTTGTACTCCAAAACTTAACAATGGCTAAGACCTTCTATAATAATAAATAAATAAATAAATACAAAATTCCAAAAATTATCATTTAATTCAAATAAATAAAAATAAAAATATTTTTAAAATTATGGGAAGAGAGGTTACATATTCAAACCGAGTCCAAACTCAGCCTGTGCTCATTTCCTAATCATAGAGTCCCGCTCAACGAAATTCGTGGACAAAGTGGTTCTAGGGATCACCACCACCTACAGTCCAGTTGATCGTTCAACAATTGTCACCCCCATTTCCTGTATTTCGTAATTGTACTCGTAATTTGATTTTGGCACGTATTTTATTTTCTCGACTTGTGGATTCGGGTTCTCGTAAATGGATTTGGACCATGGCTTGGTTTTATTTTGTGGAGTTGGTTTGGTTTGGTTTGGTTCATCATGAGTGGAACACCTTAGCCTATTCTCCACCTCCATTCCATCACAACCACCCTCATTAAAACCTACCAACCTTTTCTCTCCTCCATAACTCCATTAATTTCTTACAACTTCTTCTTCTTCCTTCTTCCACAACTCCCCAACCCAAAGGCAAGTGCACCTTGCCATCAAATAAGCACCACTTTTTATTTGTCCATTAACTAGATTAGGCCATAGAGAACAACTTTAGAACTTGACATTTTGTGATTTGGAGCTTTCATTCTTCTAGATCTAGGTTTTAACCATTTTCGAAAATCCTTGGTTTTGATTTATTAAACTTTGATTTTTGCTTGTTTTGATGCTTCCATGTGGAAGAGAATTCAATTTTACTCAAGTTAGAACTTTGAAAATCTAGATTTGGTTTTGATTTGGCTAAGTTATGAAGAATTGAAGTTCTTGGTGTTCTTGGACCTGCTCTCGGCCAGGAAGAACATCCCTCTGCCTTGCGCTCTTTAGCGCATGGCCGGTTGCGCACCCCCGGCCTGTGCTCTTTAGCGCAGGGCCGATTGCGCATGACTTCAGCCAGTGCTTTGCGCTGCGCTGGATTGCGCTGGCGTAAGCCACCCTTGCGCAATCCACCCTTGCGCAATCCACCCTTGCGCAATCCACCCCTGCGCAATCTACCTTTGCGCAAGGTAACCCTTGCGCAAGGCAACTCTTGCGCAGCTCTTCCATGCGCAGTACATACCCTGCGCAGCCCAACCCCTGACCCCCCTTGCGCAACCTACTTGTCTATAATGAATTGTTATTTCTTTAAGCTTGGCTCTTCTAGAGTCCTATATATATTAGTATTTTATTAGATATTTTACGTCCATTTTATATCCTTACGCCTTTTGTCATGAACTGATTTTACTTAATATGTTTGGAATGGTTATTGTACATGGCATGGTATGACAAGGAACTAGCATAACACGACAGTGACCCGTAGTAGTGCACTCCTGACATGACCAACCTGACATGATAGTGGCCCGTGGCGGCGCACTCCTGACTTGACTTGACTTGTAACTTGTAACTTGACTCGTATAGTCAACTTGACACCGTGGGTGTTCCTGCTTGCTTGCTTGTACAATCCACTTGTCTTGTCTTGCATCATGTCTAGGACGTGACTTCCTGGGTACCACGGCCAGGGACTCGCGCTAAATTGGATTAGGCTAATGATTAGATCAAACTAGAACATGGAGAATTCCCAATCACAGGCAATCTCGTTATCTGGGCGCTTTAATTGACTTGTAGCTTGCCGACGAGTAGAGCACATTTCCAGCACACTGTCATGTGTTGCACCCTCTAAGTCACCTAAGGGTACATTTGTCTCCCGGGCAATGTACCCACCTATAACTCTCAACCCGCGGAAGGATAACTGGATGGTCTGCAGGGCTTGGGACTGGAAATTCTCACTTGTATCTTGTTAGTAATTAGGCTTGTGATAACCCTAGTTAGTTAAAGTAGTAAGCCGTAGTACTTGCTTGGCCGATTGTGAATGAATGGTGTCCAGCTCTGTCTAAGTCTTGTCTAGCCCCTGTACCTGGAACTCTTGATCATGATTGTTTTACTTATCTCTAACGATAAATGGGTAGAGATAGTGAGCTATTCAGGCGAAGGGGTACAACCCCAGTCCTTGTCTGGTCTAAGGATTGTAACCTGGCTTCCGGAATGGTTCCACATCCCTAGTCGTTTATCGCCCTGTGTACTTTACTACTTGTACTTCTTTTATTCTTATGTTTTGATATGCTGGCTTTTGTTCTTATTTGTGGCCTCCTTTGTGGCACTTGCTCTTTCTGGGGTTTGATCCAGCTAGTTTTGTGTGGCCAGATTTCGGAGCAGCTCCCGAGGATCTACCGAGCTTCCAGCCCAATGGTGACAACTAGACGGAACCCGGGCCAAGAGTGTTTTCCTTTTTGTTTCACCCACTTATATGTAAATTTATTCTTTTGAGGCGTTTAGCCGACGAGCACCTGTTAGCTCGATGCACATTTACTTACTGTCTGCCTACGGGCTGTAAACATGATTAACAAATCCTAGGGTTGATCATGTATGACTGAACTCTTGCTAGTCCTATCATTTTGTACGACTAGCTTCATGATCATCCAATATGTAATATTTGGGACGCCTTATATATATATATTTGATGCTCTAATATCTTGTAACTCTGTTAATTGCTTGAGATTGAGACAATAGGCTCGACCTTAAGAGACTGCTGGCTCGTAGTAAACCCTCATATCTAGACAGCCGTGACCGTATAGTTGAGATGTATTCTATTTCAATATACGTAGCTGGCTATGTCTGCCTCCGCTCTCCAGTATTCTGGTTCTGGGGCGTGACATGGTTTAAGTGGTGGCCCATGCAGGTCTTGGCATTCAAGAAATGTGAGGGTTTACCGAATAGATGTCTCAATCAATATTCGTCCTTGATCTCTGTTCGTATCTTCAAATCCATGAGAATCTCGACCTGATCACATTGCTTGTATCATTGATCTGTCCTGGTCCTTTTCTTATTGTTCCCTATGTCGTCTTCTTCAGCGGCATTACTCCCGGACCTGCCAACCAGCCAGAGGAAGCTCGACAAGCACCCCAGCGCCAGGAAGATCAAGCTCAGCACTCTGGAGTAGCCTCCCGAGTTATGCTTCCCGGAGGCTCAGAACATCCAGTTTAGGCAGCTCCGCCCGTTCAACCAGCTAGACAGGATGAGGGACCTTTGGTAGGGCTTATCAGAGAACTGCTTGCATCCCAAGATCGTCGAGGCGACGCCTTGCACCAGGAAGTTCATGATGCACTAAACCGAGGAGGTCCCCAAGGGAATCAGGCGGCCAACAGTTTCAAGCGCTTGAACCCTCCCTTCTTTGACGGCAGTGAAGATGCGATTGTCGCGGACGCTTGGCTTCAGGATACCGAGGTGGTTCTAGAAGCAGCTAGGACACCCGAGAATGAGAAGGTGGCAGTGGTACGCCTACAGTTGTTAGACTTGGCTCGTGATTGGTGGGCAGCTCAGGCCATGGGATTAGCAGCACCAGTCACTTGGGCGACGTTCAGAGAGAGGTTCCAGACAAAGTACTTCGATGCGGTGGCACGGTACGACCTGTAGACCAGATTCACCAACTTGAAGCAAGGAGGCAGAACGGTCGATGGCTATGCGACCGAGTTTTCCAGGCTGAGTAGGTTCGCCCCCACTTTGGTGGCGACCGAGTTCGATAGGGCTCAGCGGTTCCAGCAAGGGCTGCACTTAGAGATATTATTGGCGGTGGAGCAGTTCGAGCACCAGACGTTTGATGCAGTATTGAAGGCAGCAAGGAGGCATGAGTATACCTCCCGAAGAATTATGGACAGGACCGGAGGCAGGAAGCGGTCCCACAACCAGATGCACCAATCTTCAGCTTCAGCCCCGGCAGCTAGGGGTATAACCATTGGAACTTCGAGGCGGGCGGCCTCAGTAACGTCGGTTCAGCATTCGACCCCGACGTACCCGCAGCAGCAGAAGCAGAAGCAGTCTTCCGCGGTAGGATGTTCGCATTGCGAGAAGCCGGGCCATGTAGTGGCAGAGTGTCGTAGGACACAGGGATTGTGTCTGGCTTGTGGAGGAGCAGACCACCAGATAGGGACCTGCCCGAATAGGGGAGGTCCATCATCATCCAACCTTTCTAGTTCTTCGATGAGAGGACCAGCCCCAGTTCCAGTCCAGCAGCAACAGCAGTACCCGAGGCCATTGTTGCCTCAGGCCCGGGCCTTTCAGCAGCAGAACCAACAGCAGTTCACCTAGGCTCCAGCACAGAGTCGGCAGAGGGGTTTCCAGCAGAGAGGACCCGCAGCTAAAGGTCAGGCTATGATGATGACCATGGAAGAAGAAGTTGCACCAGATGAGGTAGTGGCAGGTACTATTCTCGTCAACACCTTTCCAGCATCTGTATTATTTGATTCTAGTGTATCGCATTCATTCATGTATGCACGATTCGCGACACGGATAGGATTGGAGCCTGAGTCATTATCAGTGAGGCTCAATATACTTACTGGTAATGGTCTTGTGGGAGTAGATCAAGTATTTTCCTCGTGTCGGATCGTAGTTAGCGGTAGAGAGTTCCCCGCTAGGCTCATAGAGTTCCCTATGGCAGACTATGATGTAGTCCTAGGCATGGATTGGTTGAGGAACCATTATGCTAGGATAGACTGCCATGTTGGCAGAGTTGTCTTTAGTATTCCCGGAGAGCCAGAGTTTTCATTTTCCAGAGGCGCAGTAGAGCCATCTCCTCCAGTATTACAGATGGCAGTAGCAGCAGTGCAGTTGCCCCGGATAGTTGAAGAGTTTCCAGATGTCTTCCCCGAGGAACTTCCAGGGATGCCACCAGAGCGGGAGATCGAGTTCACCATCGACTTGATGCCCGGGACAGCACCAGTATCAGAGCGAGTCTACAGAATGGCACCTTCAGAGTTGGAGATTTTGTACAAGATGATTGAAGAACTTAGAACCAAGGGATTCATTCGTGCTAGTGGATCGCCTTGGGGAGCCCCGATGCTTCTTGTGAAAAAGAAGGATGGTACGTCTAGGCTATGTGTAGATTATCGTACCTTGAACTCAGTGACAATCAAGAACAGATACCCTCTCCCGAGGATAGATGACTTGTTTGATCAACTCAAAGGGGCTTCAGTTTTCTCGAAGATAGACTTGCGGTCAGGATACCACCAGATCAGAGTCAGAGAGCAGGACATCCCGAAGACGGCGTTCAGATCTAGGTACGGGCATTGGAAGTTTCTAGTTATGCCCTTTGGAGCGACCAATGCGCCGGCAGTGTTCATGGACCTCATGAACCATATTTTCATACCTTACTTGGATCAGTTTGTGATAGTGTTCCTTGATGACATCCTGGTCTACAGCAAGAGTGAAGCAGAGCACGAGCAGCATCTCAGAATTGTCCTCCAGATTCTCAGAGAGCAGCAGTTGTACGCCAAGTTCAGTAAATACGAGTTCTGGCTCGATCGCATTTCTTACTTGGATCACATCATTACTAGAGGAGGAGTGGAAGTGGATCCCCAGAAGATTGTGGCTATCGAGTCTTGGCCAGTACCCAGCTCAGTGGCAGAAGTTCGCAGCTTTCTTGGATTGGCCGGCTACTACCGGCGATTCGTCTCTGATTTTGTAAGAATTTCAGCGCCGATGACCCAGTTGACCCGCAAGGACGTGCCGTTCGTTTGGACAGCAGAATGTCAGGAATCATTTGAGAAGTTGAAGCGAGGTTTGATAACGGCTCCCATTCTCACCCTTCCAGATGGGACCGGAGGATTCACAGTTTATTGTGACGCTTCAGGCAGAGGATTGGGATGTGTTTTGATACAGCATGGGAAGGTAATTGATTATGCGTCACGTCAACTCCGTGATCATGAGAAGAATTACCCGACCCACGACTTGGAGCTAGCAGCAGTAGTGTTTGCACTTAAGTTGTAGAGACACTACTTGTACGGAGACAGAGTGGAGATCTTTACTGATCATAAGAGCCTGAAGTATGTTTTCACCCAGAAGGATCTTAATATGCGGCAGAGAAGATGGCTCGAGCTACTGGTGGACTACGATGTGGATTTGCAGTATCATCCAGGGAAGGCCAACGTTGTAGCAGATGCGTTGAGCCGGAGAGCCGGAGTTTATTTCCTGACGGTGCAACCAGAGTTATTGTCGGATCTTCAGAAGATGGGAATTGAAGTGGTTCTTCCTTCTAATGTGGCCTTGATGGCCAGCCTACAGATTCAGTCCACCATAGTTGAGAGGATCCGGACAGCACAGTTAACAGATTCCAAGATTCAGTGACTCAGAGCAGAGTGCGAGGCAGGAAGAAGGCCAGAGTTATGTATTCATGAGGATGGTACACTTCGACACGGCACGCATCTTTGTGTACCCAGTAGAGATATCAGACAGAAAGTCATGGCAAAGGCTCACAGTTCGCAGTATTCCATCCACCCAGGCAGCACGAAGATGTACAGAGATATTCGTCAACACTTTTGGTGGAATGGTATGAAGAGAGAGATAGCCCGGTATGTCTCTCGATGTTTGGTTTGCCAACAAGTCAAGGCTGAACATCAGAGGCCAGCTGGACTTCTTTAACCTTTACCGATCCCAGAATGGAAATGGGAACACATAACCATGGATTTCGTGACTGGGTTACCCAGATCTCCGGCAGGCAGAGATGCTATTTGGGTCATTGTAGACAGTCTTACCAAGGTGGCGCACTTTCTTCCGTTTAGAGTTGGACAGTCGACGGCGCAGCTAGCAGAGATGTATCTCAGGCAGATCGTCCGACTTCACGGAGTGCCAGTCAGCATAGTATCAGACAGGGATACGAGATTCACATCGCACTTCTGGCGCAGTCTTCATCAAAGTTTGGAGACTCGTCTCAAGTTCAGCTCAACGTATCATCCGCAGACAGATGGGTAGTCAGAGCGTACTATACAAACTCTCGAAGATATGTTGCGGTCGTGTACCCTTGACTTCGTGGTTCGTGGGAGGATCACCTGCACCTGGTGGAATTCTCGTACAACAATAGTTTCCAGGCCAGTATCCAGATGGCACCCTTCGAGGCTCTGTATGGCAGGAAGTGCAGATCCCCGTTAGCATGGGACGATGTCGGAGAGAGGCAGATGCTCGGTCCAGAACTGATTTCTCAGACGGTTGAAATGGTCAGAAAAGTCAGAGATCACCTCCGAGTTGCTCAGGACCGCCAGCGCCATTGGGCCGATGCTCATCGACGTCCCTTAGAATTTGTCGTCGGCGACCATGTATTCCTTAGGATCTCGCCTACCCGCGGCGTCATTCGTTTTGGCGTGCGAGGAAAGCTTAGTCCTAGGTATATAGGGCCGTTCGATATTCTGGAGCGAGTAGGCGATGTATCCTATCGTCTCGCTCTTCCGCCGTCACTAAGTGAGGTACATGATGTATTCCATGTATCCCAATTAAGACGGTACATCCCGGACCCGAGCCATATCCTAGATCATTCGGAATTGGTTGTTGGTACCAACCTTTCGTATGAGGAGAGGCCCGTGTCTATATTAGACCGGAGAGAAAAGACGCTCAAGAACAAGACTATTAACTTAGTCCGTGTTGCTTGGGGTCATCACTCTCTAGGTGAGTCAACGTGGGAGCGTGAGGACGACATCCGATCGCGATATTCCTACCTGTTTGACTCGTGAGGTATAATATCTTTCTTATGCCTTACGCTTTTCCTTTCCTTGCTTGCATTGTATGATTGTATGATTGAACTGCTTAGTGTAGCTTGTCTGTGCTTAGTATAGCTTGTCGTGGCAATCTCTAGCTCTTTGATTAAATTCCGAGGACGGAATTCTTTGAAGGTGGGTAGAGTTGTCACCCCCATTTCCTGTATTTTATAATTGTACTCGTAATTTGATTTTGGCACGTATTTTATTTTCTCGACTTGTGGATTCAGGTTCTCGTAAATGGGTTTGGACCATGGCTTGGTTTTATTTTGTGGAGTTGGTTTGGTTTGGTTTGGTTCATCATGAGTGGAACACCTTAGCCTATTCTCCACCTCCATTCCATCACAACCACCCTCATTAAAACCTACCAACCTTTTCTCTCTCCTCCATAACTCTATTAATTTCTTACAACTTCTTCTTCTTTCTTCTTCCACAACTCCCCAACCCATAGGCAAGTGCACCTTGCCATCAAATAAGCACCACTTTTTATTTGTCCATTAACTAGATTAGGCCATGGAGAACAACTTTAGAACTTGACATTTTGTGATTTGGAGCTTTCATTCTTCTAGATCTAGGTTTTAACTATTTTCGAAAATCCTTGGTTTTGATCTATTAAACTTTGATTTTTTGCTTGTTTTGATGCTTCCATGTGGAAGAGAATTCAATTTTACTCAAGTTAGAACTTTGAAAATCTAGATTTGGTTTTGATTTGGCTAAGTTGTGAAGAATTGAAGTTCTTGGTGTTCTTGGACCTGCTCTCGGCCAGGAAGAACATCCCTCTGCCTTGCGCTCTTTAGCGCATGGCCGGTTGCGCACCCCTGGCCTGTGCTCTTTAGCGCAGGGCCGATTGCGCATGACTTCAGCCAGTGCTTTGCGCTGCGCTGGATTGCGCTGGCGCAAGCCAGCTCTGCGCAATCCACCCTTGCGTAATCCACCCTTGCGCAATCCACCCTTGCGCAATCCACCCCTGCGCAGTCTACCTTTGCGCAAGGTAACCCTTGCGCAAGGCAACTCTTGCGCAGCTCTTCCATGCGTAGTACATACCCTGCGCAGCCCAACCCCTGACCCCCCTTGCGCAACCTACTTGTCTATGATGAATTGTTATTTCTTTAAGCTTGGCTCTTCTAGAGTCCTATATATATTAGTATTTTATTAGATATTTTACATCCATTTTATATCCTTACGCCTTTTGTCACGAACTGATTTTACTTAATATGTTTGGAATGGTTATTGTACATGGCATGGTATGACAAGGAACTACCATAACACGACAGTGATCCGTAGTGGTGCACTCCTGACATGACCAACCTGACATGATAGTGGCCCGTGGCGGCGCACTCCTGACTTGACTTGACTTGTAACTTGTAACTTGACTCGTATAGTCAACTTGACACCGTGGGTGTTCCTGCTTGCTTGCTTGTACAATCCACTTGTCTTGTCTTGCATCATGTCTAGGACGTGACTTCCTGGGTACCACGGCCAGGGACTCGCGCTAAATTGGATTAGGCTAATGATTAGATCAAACTAGAACATGGAGAATTCCCAGTCACAGGCAATCTCGTTATCTGGGCGCTTTAATTGACTTGTAGCTTGCCGACGAGTAGAGCACATTTCCAGCACACTGTCATGTGTTGCACCCTCTAAGTCACCTAAGGGTACATTTGTCTCCCGGGCAATGTACCCACCTATAACTCTCAACCCGCGGAAGGATAACTGGATGGTCTGCAGGGCTTGGGACTGGAAATTCTCACTTGCATCTTATTAGTAATTAGGCTTGTGATAACCCTAGTTAGTTAAAGTAGTAAGCCGTAGTACTTGCTTGGCCGATTGTGAATGAATGGTGTCCAGCTCTGTCTAAGTCTTGTCTAGCCCCTGTATCTGGAACTCTTGATCATGATTGTTTTACTTATCTCTAACGATAAATGGGTAGAGACAGTGAGCTATTCAGGCGAAGGGGTACAACCCCGGTCCTTGTCTGGTCTAAGGATTGTAACCTGGCTTCCGGAATGGTTCCACGTCCCTAGTCGTTTATCGCCCTGTATACTTTACTACTTGTACTTCTTTTATTCTTATGTTCTGATATGCTGGCTTTTGTTCTTATTTGTGGCCTCCTTTGTGGCACTTGCTTTTTCTGGGGTTTGACCCAGCTGGTTTTGTGTGGCCAGATTTCGGAGCAGCTCCCGAGGATCTACCGAGCTTCCAGCCCAATGGTGACAACTAGACGGAACCCGGGCCAAGAGTGGGTTTTCCTTTTTGTTTTACCCACTTATATGTAAATTTATTCTTTTGAGGCGTTTAGCCGACGAGCACCTGTTAGCTCGATGCACATTTACTTACTGTCTGCCTACGGGCTGTAAACATGATTAACAAATCCTAGGGTTGATCATGTATGACTGAACTCTTGCTAGTCCTATCATTTTGTACGACTAGCTTCATGATCATCCAATATGTAATATTTGGGACGCCTTATATATATATATTTGATGCTCTAATATCTTGTAACTCTGTTAATTGCTTGAGATTGAGACAATAGGCTCGACCTTAAGAGACTGCTGGCTTGTAGTAAACCCTCATATCTAGACAGCCGTGACCGTATAGTTGAGATGTATTCTATTTCAATATACGTAGCTGGCTATGTCTACCCCCGCTCTCCAGTATTCTGGTTCTGGGGCGTGACAACAATCAAGGAATCAACCAATGCGTCGATCCGTAGCAAAAAGCAAGATCGACCAAATCGAACAGTAGAAGAGTGATAGAAGAGAAGAACTCACCAGTTTGAACGGTTCGATTACTCTCGATCGAACTGGAATGGATTCCTGGAATAGTTCGACGCTCCCCCATAATGTCGATCACCAATCGATCTGATCGAACTGATTCAAAACCGATCAAGAAAGTGATTAAGAATGATTTCAAGGACCGATCAAGGAAGTGATTAAGAAATGTACTTACAATCCACTCTTGGAGGAGACAGCCTCGCCGCGTGACGAAGAAGTCGCCGGAGACTTCACGCACGATCCGATCGGCACCGTGAACCGTTGAGAAGTAATCACTTCCTATCGAGTCTTCACCGTGCCATCACGAAGCTCCCTGCGTCTTCACAGAGAACTCAGTCGCCATGGCCGCGATTGGTGATCGCTCGATCAAGGAAGAAGGAAGAGGAAGAAGAAATGAGGGTCGGCAGTAAATCGGATAGGACTTCACCGCGGTGGAGAATGGTGAAGGAAGAGGGGTCCTCGGCTCCATTTATAGGCACAGAGGTCGGTGGGCGGTTATAAACGGATGCCGGAGGTCGACTGGCTGTGTCGGTGGAAAGGGGGACGTCGGAGATGAACCCGACTAAGTCGGTGGGATGAACTCCTCTAGAAGCCCCTAGAAGGTCGATGGTGGCTGCTCTGCCACGTCGCAAGGAAGCAATCACTCTATTGTCGGCCGGTGGCCAACAAAGAAAAAGAAGAGGCTGGGTCGAATGGATCTGGCTCATTTGGGTTAAAGAAAGGGATAACTTAACGGGTCAGGATTAGGGGTGGGCACACGGGTCCAGGACCCGCGGTTCCGATCCGGCCCGAACCGTATATTGGTCAAACGGGGCGGTTCCTAAATTTTGGAATTTAAACGGGGTGGGCCGGGGCGGGTCGTGTGACACTAACGGGACGGGACGGGTCCTATTTTCAAAATAAACGGGGCCCCGAACCGACCCGTTTCTAGGAGTATGATTTTTTTTTATCAATTTTGATTTTTTTCATATTATAATTTATAAATAATAGCACACGTTATTGTTTAGTAAACAAATTCTAAAAATTGGAAAAACATAATACTTGTTTTGTTCTTCTAGATAATAGAACATGTGTAAATGTTTACTATTCTATAATTTTTTGAATTTTTTTGGGATCCGTTTGGACCCGCGGGTCGGCTCGGTTTGGACCCGTTTCGAACGGGTCGAATCCGTACCGGTTCCAATATTTTTTGGACCCGTCCCGCCCCGCCCTGCCAATTAACGGGTCCGGTCCGGATCCATAAAATTTGGACCCGGCCCGACCCGTGCCCACCCTTAGTCAGGATTCCGTAAGTGGGCTGGGTTTAACAGTGGTGGGCTGGGTTATGCCATGGGTTTGGATTAATAAATAGATAATTTATAGCTCAATGGTTTTGGAAGAAATGGTTTTTGCCCAATTGGGTTGACTTGATGGGTTTGTTCCCATAAGTAGTATATGGGCTTGTCAAAAAAAGAAATAAGTAAGTGGTTGGCTCAACTTGATAAGCAAAATATGTAGAAGCCTAAATATTCAAAGATGTGTATTTAATAACAATTATAAAAGTAAATTATAATAAATAGATGATTGTAAACAAATATTTAATAGACTAATATGAGAAATGACCAAATCCTTTATTTTAGAAAAGGTGGAGTTACTGTCCTTCCCTGTCATGTTAAAGATAGCATACAAAACATACGTACGAATCGAACCTGTCACAACCGATGTACCCACCCTTGCGCTGACACAAGGTGAATACCTACCGCCTCTATATAATACATGAGTTAACCTACCGCTGAACATATATATAAATACACCCACCATTGCACTGATACGAGGCAGAATACTTGCCACCCTTGCATCAGACATTTGTTGGTGCGTGTCCTTATCTATATGAAGGTTACTGGCATTCCGAGCCATAAAGGACTTCGTCTCGATACACCAGATAGTTCTAGCACATGGGTAGCAAGCCCATCGAAGATCCGCAGTATCCGTATTACGATGTGCCATATCAGCCTGGGTAGCAAGCCCAACTGAAGGTCTCATAATACCATGCTTACTAGCACCACTTTTCCCTAGGTAAAACGATCTCGGTGTCCTGGTGCATCTTGTTCAAGGAAAGCAATCAAATCCGTTCACATGTTATCCATGTCCGTGATCATGCCAATGCATACACATCTGAAAACAAAGTAACGCAATAAAGTATCTTCTACTCGCAATATTCTATTTATCTCGCTCCATCATTACTTATCCGATCATTATTCGGAATGGCGACCCACAGGTCCCAACCTACCGAGGCACCGTACCACATCCAATAAATTCGTGGGCACCATACCCTTTCTAACCGTTCTGTGACATTTGTGCCACAACTACTCGCTCCGCTGACGAAGCATAACTTCTGCATATCGACAGTTCCGTGACGTTGTGCCACAACTGTCCACTTCGCGTACGAAGCTATACTACATAATCGATCCTCGTGCACTGACGCATGCCTCGTCACAGTTATCCGATGTTCTAAGACTTAGAGTTCAATTTTCTTCGGTTCGTGCACTCGTTGCACGCTATGATAAAGTACTTCAATGTTATAATACAAATCGTGCCTTTGAGGCAAGCTTCGATACTTCTATTCAATGTTCTGTGAGTCATGCACTTGTGCACGCTTTGAGGTAGTTATTCGATGTTCTATCACGACTCGTCACTCGATGTACGTTTTACTTCAATTGTTCAATATTCTATCTTAGCATTCGACACTCTACTGCTTCTATCTATCTGAGCCACGCACATGAAATCGGTAAAGTTACAAACACGATAATATACATTTTATTAGAGCATGAAGGAGTAGGAAAGAAGGGTCAGAGTCTGCCACCTTTACTATTCTGCTCGTCGAGCCGATACTACTCAACCCTTAACTTTGCGAATCGATGCGTTGCATGATCCCCTCATCCGATCTAACCATACGAGTACTCTGCGCTCCTTTGAACTAATCGACTGATCCGACCTATCGCGTCTATGCCTCAGCTCGTTGAAAGGAACTCCGTACACTACGTACACATGAAACCAAGCCAAATCAATACATCTTCAAAACGATTAAACTTCCTCGGATCGAATTTATACCTCTTCGAATCAATTGACTCATCGTAATGCACCGTGCGGTGCAGGATATTACACTACTAGTAGGTGATTCTAGCCCCTCCATATGTCGAATGCTATTTTATAAGTACACGATGTATTTTCGTAGACAATTTCCTTACATTGTTCTTTGATCACTTTCTAATTGATATCTAGCTTCACAAGTTCATGTAACATCTGTTTTTCATCTAGTTCATTGTTATGCATACTCTTATATCAGTGATCATATTAGTTAGTCATATTTTACATTGTTACATGCACTTATAGCTCACTGATATTATGTTCATTGGTATTATGTACTTGTTCCATTTCTTACTGGAATACTAATCTTATAGCTTAGACGATTCTCTTATAGTCCGTAAAGTTTCGAAATTGGTATCAAAGATTCGTGACCCTAATTCTTTCTCTTAATAGTGCTAATGCATATTTTTCTTCCCGTATACTTTACAATCTTACTTATAGATATCGTTGTATTCTATATTATAGTTAGTTTTGTGAATGTGAATTATATTCCGAGTATGTAGTGGCTTATAGACCTATACAACGTATTATATTATGACGTAAGTGGAACGTACTCCTGTACTTGTATCCCAAAATTGAGAGTCGATCTTGACACATTTAGTTCCCCTTTTTTTTTTATCTTTTCAACGAGGATATCTCCATCTTCAGTTAGCACTAAAATCAACTAATTAGTTTTTAAAGTAACTAGACATACGTTTTTAGAAATATTGGAACACGGGTGAAATTTATTCTCAATACAGGCCACAAACCGGCACTTATTACAACTAGCACAAGAAAACGTTCCTTTGCGACTCACCCTTGTTTACCAGCTGCATGGTACTTCCCGACTTCCTCAATCAAATTGTCGACATCTTTGTAGGAGGATCCTCCCTCTTGGACCGCCTCCTTCGCCTTCGCCGCGTACTCCCTCACCCGCTGCCTCATCTCCGCCCCTCCGCTGCCCATCACCTCCCTCACCGCCTCCGCAAGCCGCGCTCCGCGGCACGCGCTCACCCCCACCCTCAGCACCTGCGTCACGTACTTCTCCGTCACGAACTGGTCGCACTGCAGCGGCCACGTCGCCAGCGGCAGCCCCGCGCTGATCGCCTCGAGCGTCGAGTTCCATCCGCAGTGCGTCACGATGGCGCCCACCGCCCGGTGGTTGAGTATCGCCACCTGCGGCGCCCATCCCTTTATTATCAGACCCCTTCCTTCCATCCTCTCCTCGAACCCTTCCGGGAGCCACCCAGCAATATCTTCTGCCAGAGACTTCTTCACCACCCAGACGAAAGGATAACCCGAGGCCTCCAGCCCGAGAGCAATGCTGGTCAGCTGCTGCCGCCCGAACTCGTTCTCGGAGCCGAAGCAAACGTACGTCACCGAGCCCTCGGCCTCGACCGAGTCCAGCCATTTCAGACACTCTTCACCGGCTGAGTCGATCTTTCCGCCTCTGTTGGCGGCGGCAGCGGCGGCAGCGGAGGTAGTCTTTGACAGAAACACCGGGCTCACGCAAAAGGTCCTCCTCGGGCAGCCGGGCTTCGTCCGGTAGCGGTCCACGTAGCGTCCCTCGAGCTCGTAGAAGGTGTTGAACACCACCCCGAAGCACCTCCTCTTGGCCTCTTCGATGGCGTGTATTATCTCCGGGTTGGAGAGGAATGTGGAGAGCTCCGCTTTGGGCAGCTCGATGCCTTCTTCTATGGTGAGGGTTTCCACGGACTCGTCGTGGGCGCCGGGGAGGGTCGCCACCGTCTCTACGACGGTCGCGGGGAAGACGCCGACGATGACGAACAGGATCCTCGGAATGCCGAGGGCGAGGGCGACGTCGTCGATCCACATGATGCTGGAGTGGACGTCGGAGACGACACAGTCGGCACGGTGGGCACGGAGGAGGTCGTGGAAGGGGTCCTTGAGGGCGGGCAATGCGGACAGGAGGCGGCCGTGCTGGGATCTGGGAACGGTGGCCAGGTTCTCTCCCATGCCGCTCCCGGGGGCTGCTTCGGGAGGGAAGGGGAGGAGCAGGAGGTCGACGGTGGAGCCCTCGATCGCGGGACGGACTGCGTATTCGTTGCCGGGTGTCGCGACGAAGGTGCAGGAGACTCCGCGGCGGCGGGAGAAGAGCTTGGCTATGTCGATGAGCGGGATCATGTGGCCAAAAGCGGGGAAGGAGAAGAAGAAGAAGCGGAGTGGACGCCGGTACTCAGTTGAACTACAAGTATCCATGCTTATGATCGCTGAGGCAGTGTAGGCATGTGTGTGTGTACATATATATAGAGAGATGGGTGGGGTTTTGGTGTGGTAGGCAGTGTAGACACGTATGAGTATATAAACAACTTCCGAAATCACGTAAATGGGGAGGGATTTATTGGGACTTTATTGGATGCATGGTACTGTAACTACTGTTCACGTGGGTGTGAACATTAACGATGGGGTTTTATAGGCTGCTGCTGGTAGTTGTGGAGTGGTGGTGAAGGTGTTGCGGCATGTGAAGTAGTGGTGACGGTGTTGCCGGTAGTTGTAAAGTAGTGTGCTAAGTATAGTGCTTGCATGAGAAGGGTGGTTGCCGCATGTGATTGTCATAGGAGCGGTGTCAGAGAGATTTTTGGTTGGAGGAAAGAAGTTATGTTGGTAGTGTTCAAAGGTACAAAGGACTTAATATATGTTGGGGGATGGAGATGACTTACATACACAGTGCGAAAGCAATGTCACTGTTGGAGATGGAGATGATCTTCCTACCCCGATCACTCGAAGGTATTCAAGTTCTCTTATCTCTTTCTTGAATTGGACGATTTTCCTTGTCAACTTTCCTTTCTTTTTTCTCTCATTTTCGATAGTAAAACCTACTTTTCTTTGGTAGACTAGCGATCTCATATCTGACAATTGTTTTGATCTAGCAAATGAGAATTCGTTCTGGTTTTTTATCATGAAGATTCTTTTGCTTTTGAACTTGATTTATGCTTTTGATGTTTGAACCTTAATTCTGGTTGGAAACAAGTTTCGAGTAATATCTATTTTCTCACAATGGATTGGATTCAGACCCGGGTCATTATATGGTTTTATAATCTTAGTTAGTATCATCCAATCAATCGTCTTAACAAGTTTCCCTCTTCATTCCTCATTTGTCGTTTACCTATGCTAATCTTTGTTGAGTCGATTAATATAGTGTGTGAGAGTGAAAAGTATTGTTGTGTTGGAACTCATGAAACTGTTGGGATGGGTTCGCTTCCTATGTGGAGAATGCCCCAAGGTTGGTGATGAGTATCATCCGAAGGAGTCGGCATAGCACTGGACTGGATGTTATGTCTGGTGGGGCACTATGGTGTATAATCAATGGGTACGCTTCCCATTTGAAGCCAAAAGGAAAGTGATGCCTATTTGTACATCCATATTTTCCATCTTGGATAAAATATGGAAAATGGCAAATGTTACCATAACAAACAGGCCCATAATAATTAAGCATTTTGACTCTAAATAAACACAGGAAGAAGAGAGTAATTTATGCTAATAATAAGAAGAATCTAAATATATAAAATAAGATATACTATACATTTTTTCTCTCATTTTCTTTTTAATTTCTTCCAATTATTTCCAAGCAAATTATCTCTCTTGTTCAAGTTTGAACAAAATAAGCAAAAGACATGTTGATATATTTAGTAAAAGAATATGTTATATTTAGTATGGGAATATCCTGAGGACATATTTGGGATGCCAGAATATGCCACAGGATATTCCATGATGTAAAGGCTATATAAAGCCTATGAGATTATCAATAAAACATATCAATCAATCTCTACATGGTATCAGAGCCACCTTTCCACAAATCCTAACCCTAACCGCCACCAAAACCCTAACCCTAACCCCTCTTCTTTCTCCGCTCCCACTGCTGCTACTGCTGCGGCCACTGCTGCCGCTGCCGCGACACCACTGTTGCGGCACCACTGCTGCCGCTGCCGCGGCTGACTGCTGCTGTTGCGACCACTGCTGCCGCTGCTACCGCTGCCGCGGCTGGCTGTTGCTGCTGCGGCTGACTGCTGCCGCTGTGGTTGCCGCTGTGCGCACCTCCATCAGAGGAAGACGAAGACAACGAGGACGAAGGAGATGCCGATGCCTAGATCCGATGAAATCAGACATGTTCGGATCTAGGAGAGAACGACGAGGACGAGCGTGAGTCGTGGAGCATGCGTGCCGTGATCGGAGAAGAAGCATCGATGGAGGCGATCCTCAAGAAGCTGGATGCTGACGATGTGGCGACGTTGATGAAGTTGATGAAGGTGTCGGCTGGTGAGAGCACGACACGAACGCCGCCAAAGTTGGAACTGCCCTCCATCGATCTGAAGCTGGACGGACCAGCCACCTATCTGAGTTGGTCACGGCGGGTGAGAAGAACCCGTGCAGGAAAGAACCTGGAGGGATTCTTGACGGGCGAGAAGACAGAGCCGGACGAGGGCTCGACAGGACGCGGCGAGTGAAAATTCACTCATATGATGATTTACATCTGGCTTCTCAATTCCTTAGTCTAGTCTATTGCCTCCACAGTAGATGGAATTGCGATGGTAAAAGACGTGTGGGAGAAGCTGAGGAGAACTTATAATGGTGTGGGGAACAACTTACGGATCTTCCAGATAAAAGGAGAGATCGACGACACTGTACAGGGAGAGAAGACGGTGCAGGAGTACGCCACAGAGTTGGAACGTCTCTGGCTGGATTATGGTCACTCCTCAAAACGGGCAAGCTGCGGGGACCCAAAGTGCAAGGAGAGACATGTGTGTCTGCAGGAGAGGACGATAAAATTCCTCAAAGGGCTGAATACTGCATTCGCACAGAGGACAGCTGTCACGATCCGTACCCGCTTTTCCGGATACGAGACATGTCCAAGCCAGCCTACGCCGCAAAGTCGACGGTAGAACGCTGTCAAGCCCGCAAGAAATAAATGCTCAAAATATCACATTTGCTGCTCATCCACATTTCTAAATTTATCAAAATATTTACAATATTTATATTTTAAAGAAAATACAAGATTTTATAATTAATGAAATTGATTCAACTGCTATCTATTTCTAGGTTTCTGTCTGCAAGTACACCCGAATCTCCCAAGCTAAGTGAAGCCACAGCTAATCTGAAAAATGATGGTTTCCAGTCAGAAATGGAACAAGTACAACAACCGACGGCAATGCAAAAATACAATAGAATTAACAAGACATAAAAATAACATATGAGATATGAAAACTGGAAAGTACTGATGACATGGCACGGTGGAGAAGAAAAGGAAAAATAAATAAAAGACAACTACCTATGTGGTGTGAAATATCTGTTTCGACATGTGAACGGCTAGGAGGTAAATCCGGCACCTGCACGTGTCGTGTACAGGTGCTATTGTTCACGAATAGACATCATGGGGATAGTTCTGGGTAGTCCACATGTCTACTAAGATATTTTCCCTCCCGACTACTCCATGTGACGAGCGTGTCAACAAGCAGCAAGACATATGTATAAGCATGAAGTGAAAAGACTACTATGAATCGAAAGCAATCAGAAAGTGCACTTGCCTGAGGTCCTTAGCTGGTGAAACCAATAATACTATACCACTCAATGAGCCACAATCAGTCAACACATGCAGAAGTCTCTAGATGCTGAAATAAACAGTACCAACGTTCTCAGAATAGTCAAATTCGCTAGGATTGCCTGTCCTTAAGTCCAATTCTGGACACAGGGACAAAATGGTAATTTCGGGTCAAAACGGTGTCCGCCGTTGGACCCACTTTGCACCGAAAAGCGTTCAGAGTCAACGGTCTCTAAAGTCGTCAAACTATATGTCAATAGGTCCAGTTTTTTGATACGAACCCAACCGTATGTCCAAAGTTGGATTTCGGCGAGCCGTGCACAAAATTGCCCGTTGAGTCGGACCGTGGGGCCCATAAAACGGTGTTCTGATTCAGCTGTCTCAGAATCGGACCAAAGTTGGCATACAGGACCAGAAAAATGATACGGTCCTATTGGCATAAGTTTCGTCTCGATCTGACTAGTGTGCACAAAGTAATTGGAAAACTTGCACAGAGACCGATACGGTAAATTTCGACGGATACGCATCAAATTCGTCGCACACACGCGACCAATTTGAATTTCGTCAAAGCCCACACGTCCATGAAGCCGTTACGCACCTTTC
This sequence comes from Iris pallida, assembly GCA_029216955.1. Taxonomy (NCBI): domain Eukaryota; kingdom Viridiplantae; phylum Streptophyta; class Magnoliopsida; order Asparagales; family Iridaceae; genus Iris; species Iris pallida. The sequence continues at coordinate 21,547,420 of JANAVB010005599.1, forward strand.
GATGCTTTCGGTTCACGACCAAGCCGCCCGGTTTGGCGGGACGCACGTCGTGTGGATGAGTTTTTCAATATTTCTACTGTTTTAGAAAAGTATTTTTGGTCAATTTTTATCCTAATTTAAACAGAATACAATAGACGAATAATTAAACTAATTACTGTGTTTTGATCACGGTTAGGTTGTCTATAAATCCCTTCAAGTGGATTTACGAAACTGTCGAAGGTTTTGCCGAAAACTGTCTTCCAAATCTAGTTCTTGGAATCGAATTTCTGTTCGGTTTGGAACAGTTTTTCCGCCAAGTTGGCGCCAATTTTCTGGGTAATCTAGAGCGTAATATTTAAAATCGATTGAACGGGTTTAAAGGGGGTAGGGTTGTGTTCTCACCTGAAGAAACGAATCGAAGATTGAACGATCGTACGCGAAGCCATCGAACAGCGAAATCACCCTGCCGCTGCTGCTGTGTTGCACCCGCTGTTGCAATTTTTGACACGTACGGCGGCCTCTGGCTGTGCTCCGACGTCGCGTAGGGCCAGGGTGGGTCGCCCAGCCTCGAGGAATGATTTGGGGGTGGTGGCGCGGCTTATAAATAGGGTTTCGAGATCAACATCTCTCTCGATCCCTCGTTCATATTTCGGCTGATATATATACATCAGCTCCTGTGTTAAACCGAGGGTCGGGCCTGCTTAATGTTGGTTGTGGGAGGGGATTAGCCTGTAGCCTGAGGGGCAGGTTTGGGCTCGGGCCCGGGCCTGGGCTGGATCCTCTTTATCTTTTTCTTATTCTTTTTTTTCTATTTCTATTCATTTCATATATATATATATATATATATATATATATATATATATATATATATATATATATATATATATATATATATATATCTATGTACATTTATACGTATATATATACGCACACATATACATATATATTATATATACCCACTTATATACGTATATTTATATTTATATTTACATAAACATACACATATATTTATATATTCATACACACACATATATTTAATATATATTTATATATTCATACACACATATATTTATACACTTGTATATATACATGCACATATATATAATATTTGTATAATTTCAAGTACATATTTTATATAATTCCAATACACCTTTATATATCTTATATAAGTATATATATTCTTAAATATAATATGCACATATTCATATAAAATTAGTATATGTGTAGCTGAAAATAAATTATAAATGTATACACATATATTTATCCAAAATGCATCAATATAATAATATAAAAATATTTATCCAATAGAATATCGATTCAGTAATAATAAAATTTATTAATCACCACAAAATAATAAAATAATAAACTAATTAATTATTTATAAAATCTAATAATCACCATTTAAAATCAAATAAATAATAGAAAAAATAATTCAAAATTTTTTGGGAAGGGGAGCTACAGCAGCCTTACTCCTCGTACAACCAGAGATTCTTAGTCTCGAGGAGGCTATCTCAGCCATGATCCAGGAGGAGACGCGCATCATATTACAAGCGGGGACATGTGGTCCCTCCGAAGCAAAGTCAGCACTAGCGGTTACTAGCTCGGGCGACACAGGACCCAAGGGAGAGCTCTGACAACACAATCGGCAGTGCTACAACTGCGGGGAGATGGGCCATCATCGGTATGCTTGTACCAAACCACCTAAGGAGGGAGACTCAGGTGGTGGACATGGACGAGGATATGGTGGACATGGTCGTGGTCGATGAGGCCGACGAGGTGGCCGAGGAGGTTATCGGGCAAATCTGCTAGTAGCAGAAGGGAATGGAGGAGCTGGTGGCACCTTTACTGAGGAGGATCAGGCACTGCTGGACCTGATGGAGAGAAAACAGAGATCGTCCACCGAAGGAGAAACATCCATCCCATTCTTCGTTGGAGGCAACACCGCTATGTATGTCCACCCATCAGAAGGTACTGACGAGTCACTCGCTCTTGCATCTATGTCTTCCCTTAAGCCGTCAGACTGGATTATCGACTCAGGAGCATCTCGGCATGTGACCGGGAACGCTAGTAAGTTTTCTTCATACACTCACCTAGCATCAGCAGACACCATTCAGACTACAGATGGCACTTTCCAACCAGTGGTCGGTAAGGGTACTGTTAATTGTACAGGTTCAGTAAGATTATCCAATGTGTTACATGCTCCATCCTTTCCAGTCAGTCTCTTGTCTATTAGTTCTATAATTTTCCAACTAAAATACATTATTTCTTTTGATATTCCTACGGTGATCTTCCAGGAAAAAAGGACGGGACGAAGAATTGGGACTGGCACCTGGCATGAGGGACTATGGTACCTAGATCGAGAAGGACTGGACTCAGCATTGGTATCTATGGCAGAGAAGGCTGGAATGGGAGAGCTGCAGCATAGGACTGAAGATACTTTGATACTTCATCATAGGAGGATGGGACATTCTTCCTTTGATACTCTAAGTAAGTTGTATCGCAAAATCAAATAAACTGAAATTAGTATCTGATGCATGCGAGTTAGGGAAACTTACTAGGAGCTCATATGTTGGTACTGGTCATAAGAGCTCTTTTGCTTTTGAGGTAGTACATTCTGATGTTTGGGGTCCATGTGCTACTAACACTATGAATGGGTATAAGTACTTTGTTTTCTTTATTGATTGTGCGCATCTCGTGTCACCTGGCTGTATTTGATGAAAAACAAGAGTGGTGTATTTGCTTGTTTTCGGGACTTTCATAAGCATGTCCAGATTCGGTACAATGCAGTGGTGAAGGTACTAAGGTCTGACAATGGCACGGAGTATACCAACAGGACGCTTACAGAGTACTTGTCAGCACACGACATACAGCATCAGACCACTTGTGCATACACACCAGCAAAAAATGGAGTAGCAGAAAAGAAGAACCGACACCTTTTGGAGACCGCAAGAAGTATGATGATCGACATAAATGTCCCACAAAATCTATGGGGGCATGCAGTGTTGACAACAGCTCAACTTATCAACAGGATGTCTTCAAAAGTCCTGGGATGGAAGTCTCCATGTGAAGTATTACAAGACAATAATAGTGGGATACTTCCACTGAAGGTGTTCGGGTGTGTATGTTTTGTGAAGGACAACAGACCATTAGTTGGAAAACTTGACCCTAGAGCGTTCAAGTGCATCTTCGTGGGCTACTCAGCGACTTAGAATGGGTATGTGTGCTGGAGTCCAGTAGAGAAGAAAAAATTTGTTAGTATGGATGTCCACTTCTAGAAGCATGAGCCATATTACCGCCAGGAGGGAACTTCGCACAACACGCCTAATACTACCAGTATAAGGCGAGAGGGGGAGATGGACTTGGCGGCAACTGATTTAGAAGTTTGGCATAGACACATGGTTGAGGAGGAATATGAAGGTGAAGCGGAACAGGAGAAGGAGATGAGAAGTGTTAGGCCTACGGCTCAGGGGTAGTTATTTACCTACAGCAGGAGAGAGAAGCAAACTGCAGGACCAGTACCCACAGCGCCAGTGTTAAGTCCCTTACCTGCGTCTGTCCCTTCTTCTGAGACGCCTACATCCTTCTCATCTACACCACCATCCTTCTCAGGTGATATCAATCATCCTACTTCTTCCACACCACTACCTATACGAAGGACTACTCGCAGTAATGCGAGAAATCCTTCGGACAGATATGGTTAGGATCTTGCTAAGTTTGTTTCTTATAATCATATCTCTACTTCTCATAGAGCATTTATAGCATCTTTGGATAGTATTACTGTACCTAACAATTGGCAGGTTGCCAAGAACGATCCAAAGTGGATGTCACGCCCCGATCCCGCAGAGTTCTTTTGTCCTCGCTTTGGACTCTTTAAGACCAATCGTCCTCGTTAAGGCGTGATACCGTGCAAGCCTAAGTTGCGTTTGCACAAAGACAAGACCTGTAACAAGACAAGATAGACAAGGTTGACAATACGCAACGGAACGTAAAGCAGATAATTGAAGCAGCAGCGGACATATTTTATAATACATGTATTGAACACAATGGTAACAAGAAACAATTCTCTTTATTGATTTCATTTGAACAGATTACAATCTCTCAATTCTCTCTGATACAATGTTACATTCTCTCAGAACTTTACAGATTACAATAATCCCGTTCCCATACATTACATCCCTTTATATACAAAACCAACTCTTGCAATAGATGTCCATCTCTTGGCATCTCTTCTGATTTCTGGCTCTTGAGGATGAGGCTCGGGCTATCGCTTTGGACTATCCTTCTCGATGCATATTGCACCTGCATGCAGACTGATGATGGGTCAGTATATCAGCATACTGGTGATTTTGAGCAAAGAGCTACATTTGTCTGAAACGATCACTGTTCATTTAGTGAGAAAATATTTCTTGTGATGTGATCTTGCTACTTTTACATATATTCATTTCATGCATACAGAGTCAGTTTACTTTCTTTGAAAATATCTTTGAAAAGCCACAATTTATTTCTTTTCATCTCAAGCATACAAGGGACTATACAATTCAAGCACAATGACTTATTTCTGTAGAGTGTGCAGCGTATTTCATGAGCATATCATTTCATAGGACATCATCATTAGCATTCCTTTCTCTTGTTCAAGACATTCTTAGGGTCAGAATACAAGCATGATATTATATCTTTTCTTTAGTGGAACATAGCACTTCTTGGTAACAAATTAATCTTTGCAAGCAATTCATATAGCAAACTCAAGCAATACATGTGTATCACTTTTCAGTGATTCTTACCGTAGTCGACCGTCCATCCCTACACAAGACAAGGATTAGCATAAACATTATAAAACCAACATTGTTTCCTGTTCGTCTCTGCATTGTTAGCTCTTAGCAAAACATTCTTTCGACACTTATCTATATACATAACAATAACTCTTGTGGTCCATGGGCATTACCCATATTAGCAGTTGGGACATTCTTGCCCATCTCACTAATAGACTGACACCCCCTCTTACTGTAGGGAATTCTAGCCCCAGGTGTCATGTTCTCTCCTAGGTCGATCGACTCCGGGTGCCCCCAGAATCGTCGAGAGATTACCACTTGTGCACAAGCCGTCTAGACCAATGCAAATGCAGCTATCATATAAAACTATCATGCATCAATCAAGCAACTTGCAAACATATTTATCTTCTTCTTTTTTATGTATCGAGCAAATAGCTCTACTCTTTCTCTATACGGACAAGCCGTATCATCTATTTTAACAGCACAATGTGCCTTCTCTGTACATCTCTTTCTTCATAGCAACAATCGAGGAACAATAAACAATCTCTGTTTAAGCAAGCACGATAACAACAAGCATGAACTGTACTCTTGATAATCATATTCTATTCAGGGACATGTAAACATTCTCTTTTCTCTTCTTATTAAGCATGGCAACAGTTCTTTGATTAAAGGCAACATCTCTACTTTAGCATACAGATTATCAGTTCTTTTCTTATTAGCAAGCAACAATTCTTCTTAGCATACAGGTTATCTCTTTTCTTGTTCTTTGCATGGTAACATGTGGATTCTCTTAGAAGCATACTCAATGATTTACTGTCTTGTTATTAACAATAGCATACAATCAAAAACTCATATTCTTATTAGGCGTAAGCGAATCAGCAAATAAGACTTCGTCTACTCACTCAGATCAATCGTCTTCTATTGCAGAGCCAGCAATCCGATCTTTCTGTCTATCTAGTGCCTTCGCGGGGCGGGGTACTACATAATTACCCATCGAAAAAAGTTTCATCCTCGAAACTTAAGGAGAAACTTACGATATCCATAGCAGCGATAGTCCTCATCCTTCGCCATCATCAGTCCATAAAATCAAAATTCAGATCATATTAAAACTCTTGTTAAATAAAGTATTTCAATCTCAATCCATTAAATCGATAAAACATATGCCGACATCATAAAAATATTTATGGACTTATTGTGTGGAACGTTCATCTTATTTATGATATCAAGCAGGCAAGGAAATTTTGATGAGGGGAACATCTTCGAATTCAATCGAATCAACAATTGGCCAGAGGATCGTGTTGCTCTGATACCATTCTGTCACGCCTCGATCCCGCAGAGTCCTTTCGTCCTCGCTTCGGACTCTTTGAGACCGATCATCCTCGCTAAGGCGTGATGCCGTACAAGCCTAAGTTGCGCTTGCACAAGGCCAAGACCTGTAACAAGACAAGATAGACAAGGTTTACAATACGCAGCAAAACGTAAAGCAGATAATTGAAGCAGCAGCGGACCCATTTCATAATACATGTATTGAACACAATGGTAACAAGAAACAATTTTCTTTATTGATTTCATTTGAACATATTACAAGCTCTCGATTCTCTTTGATACAATGTTACATTCTCTCAGAACTTTACAGATTACAATGATTTCGTTCCCATACATTACATCCCTTTATATACAAAACCAACTCTTGCAATAGATGTCCATCTCTTGGCATCTCTTCTGATTTCTGGCTCCTGAGGATAAGGCTCGGGCTATCGCTTTGGACTATCCTTCTCGATGCATATTACACCTGCATGCAGACTGATGGTGGGTCAGTATATCAGCATACTGGTGATTGTGAACAAAGAGCTACATTTGTCTGAAACGATCACTGTTCATTTAGTGAGAAAATATTTCTTGTGATGTGATCTTGCTACTTTTACCTATATTCATTTCATGCATACAGAGTCAGTTTACTTTCTTTGAAAACATCTTTAAAAAGCCGCAATTTATTTCTTTTCATCTCAAGCATACAAGGGACTATACAATTCAAGTACAATGACTTATTTCTGTGGAGTGCGCAGCGTGTTTCATGAGCATATCATTTCATTTAGGGCATCATCATTAGCATTCCTTTCTCTTGTTCAAGACATTCTTAGGGTCAGATTACAAGCATGATATTACATCTTTTCTTTAGTAGAACATAGCACTTCTTGGTAACAAATTAATCTTTGCAAGCAATTCATATAGTAAACTCAAGCAATACATGTGTATCACTTTTCAGTGATTCTTACCATATGTCACGCCCCAGAACCAGAATACTGGAGAGCGGGGGCAGACATAGCCAGCTACGTATATTGACGTGCAACCCACCTCGCTATATGGTCACGGCTGTCTAGATACATGAGGGTTTAACTACAAGCCAGCAGTCTCTTAAGGTCATGAACAAGCCTATTGTCTCAATCACAAGCAAGTAAGTAAGAGTTACAAGATGTATGATCATTAAATATACAATAGTAAGGCGTCCCAAACATTACATATTCAGCTGATCATGAAGCTAGTCGTTACAAAATGTCAGAACTAGCAAGAGTTTCGTCATACATGATCAACCCTAGGATCTGCCAATCATGTTACAGCCCGTAGGCAAACAGTAAGTAAGATGCAATCGAGCTAAACAAGTGCTCGTCAGCTAAACGCCTCAAAAGAATATTTTTACAATAAAGTGGGGGAGCCAAAAATAACCCACTCGTTGCCCTGGTTACGTCTGGTGTTCACCATCGGGCAGGAAAAGCGGTAGATCCTCTGGAGCTGCTCCGAAATTCGGCCATACAAAACCAGCTGGGTCAGATCCCAGAAAGAGCAAGTGCCACAAAGGAAGCTTCACTTAGGAATTAAAACCAGCAATCAGCACAAGAATATAATAAAAGTAAGAACTGGAAATGAAGAAAATACATCAGGATGATATACGACGAGATAACCATGGAACTATGCAGATAACCAGGTTACAACCCGTAAACCAAACAAGGACCGGGGTTGTAACCCTTCGTTTGAACAGAACTTGGAACTCTCACCATTTATCGGTAAACTAAATATAAGCATTCTGGTCATACAGTAATCTGGAACAGGATCAGGACAAGACTAGACTGGTTAGACTCCATCCAATCATTGCACGGCCAAGCAAGAATTATGGCTTGATACTTTAACTAACTAGGGTTGTCACAAGCCTAATTACTAACAAGATGCATTGAGATTATTCCACAGCCACAAGCCCTGCAGACCATCCAGGTTACCCGGGTTGAAAGATTAAGGTTGAATTCAGGTAGGTACATCGTCCAGGAAATGCATGTACCCTTAGGTAGCTTGAAGGATGCAACACATGACAGTGTGCTGGAAATGTGTCCTACTCGACGGCAGGCTACAGATCCCAAGGCACGCCCAGGTAACGGGATTGCCTGTAGCTGGGATGACTAATGTATTAATCTAGTTATTAGACTTAGTCCATTTCAGTAGGTACTCCTGACCGTGGTACTCAGGAGTCCCTGTCCTAGACATGATGCAAGACAGGACTGGTTTATTTGTACAAGCATAATCGTCCACGGTATCCATGTTATTTATACAGGTCATGTCATGTCAGGTAGCCATCGCAACAGCTTATCAAGATATATCTTGTCAAGTGTACTAGTCAGGAGTACGCCACGACGGGCCACTATCATGTCAGGTTAGTCATGTCAGGAGTGCACCGCTACGGGTCACTGTCATGTCATGCTCAATTATAATTTCCAAACATATTAAATGAATTTGTGATTATCAAGTTCATGACAAAAGGCATAAGGATATAAAATGTACGTAAAATATATAATAAAAATATCAATATACAGGGCTATAGAAGAGCCATGCGGCTAAGGCATATACGGCCAGGAATGATCTCATACGGCTGGAAGAGAACAGCCCATGCGGCTGAATCAATGTGGTTCCATGCGGCCAAGGGTTTGGGTTCAACATGGAGCAGGCGTGCGGCTTCATGCAGCTAGAAGGAAGCCCAAGGCGCATGCGGCTCAGGGTTGCTGGAATTCCATGCGGCCAGGAAGGACTGGGCCTCATGCGGCTGGCTAACAATCAGGTATATGCGGCCGGGGTCAAGTGGAGTTCCATGCGGCTCGATGTGGTCGGCGCATATACGACTGCAAGGGCAAGGGGGCGCATGCGGCTAAAGGGGCAGGAGCCTTATGCGGCTCTCAGAAAGCGGTCCATATGCGGCTAAAAGAACAAGAGCCTCATGCGGCTGGCTGAGTTGAGTCTTATGCGGCTGGAAGACTCGCCGCATGAAGGTTCATGCGGTCAAGTGCTACCATGCGGTTAGGGGTTCATGCGGTCAGCTTAATTCATGCGGCTAGGGAATTCACTTGCCGCATGAAATATTCATGCGTTCAAGTCAAGCACAGTTCATCTTCTCCAAAATTCCGAGAAGAAGAACACCATGAGAGTCAAGTTCTCAAGCTCCATAAAACCCTCATCCGGAGTCCAAATCCAAACTTCCATAGGTCAAAATGGGGTAGAACAAAATTCTCTACAACATGGAACCATCAAAACTCAAAAATAACAAGATTAAGTAGATCAAAACCCAAGAAATCCAAAAATAATATAAATATAGATCTACAAGAATCTAGCCATGGAAAGTGAAAATGCCAAGTTCCAAAGTAAGTTAGAATGCTGTAAGGAAGAGAATGAAGCAATAAAATTGGAGTTCCTCCATGAAGCAAGTTGCACTTGCCTAGACCTCTCTCTCCCTCTCTCTGGTAGGTAAAGAATTAATGGAGGAAAGAAGAGAGTAATGAAGAGAGAGAAGGAAGAATGGGTAATAAATACTATGGGTGGTGGTAGTTAGGGGGTTCACCCCTTGGTTCAAAATAACCAAGAAAACTGAGCCAAGCCGAACCAACCCAAGAAATAACCAAGCCAAGAAGGAAGCTTAGCAAGGAATCATGCAATACAAGGGAAAAATACATACACGTATTCCAATAATACGAAATACGAACCACAGGCATTACACCATAGTTGACCGTCCATCCCTGCACAAGACAAGGATTAGCATAAACATTATAAAACCAACATTGTTCCCTGTTCGTCTCTGCATTGTTAGCTCTTAGAAAAATATTCTTTCGACACTTATCTATATGCATGACAATAACTCTTGTGGTCTATGGGCATTACCCATATTAGCAGTTGGGACGTTCTAGCCCATCTCACTAATAGACTGACACCCCCTCTTACTGTGGGGACTTCTAGCCCCAGGTGTCATGTTCTCTCCTAGGCCGATCGACTCCGGGTGCCCCCAGAATCGTCGAGAGATTACCACTTGTGCACAAGCCGTCTAGACCAATGCAAATGCAGCTATCATATAAAACTATCATGCATCAATCAAGCAACTTGCAAACGTATTTATCTTCTTCTTTTTCATGTATCGAGTTAATACCTCTACTCTTTCTCTATACGGACAAGCCGTATCATCTTTTTTAACAACACAATGTGTCTTCTCTGTACATTTCTTTCTTCATAGCAACAATTGAGGAACAATAAACAATCTCTGTTTAAGCAAGCACGATAACAACAAGCATGAACTCTACTCTTGATAATCATACTCTATTCAGGGACATGTAAACATTCTCTTTTCTCTTCTTATTAAGCATGGCAACAGTTCTTTGATTAAAGGCAACATCTCTACTTTAGCATACAAATTATCAGTTCGTTTCTTATTAGCAGGCAATAATTCTTCTTAGCATAAAGGTTATCTCTTTTCTTGTTCTTAGCATAGAAACATATGGATTCTCTTAGAAGCATACTCAATGATTTACTGTCTTGTTATTAACAATAGCATACAATCAAAAATTCAGATTCTTATTAGGCGTAAGCGAATCAGCAAATGAGACTTCGTCCACTTACTCAGATAAATCGTCTTCTGTTGTAGAGCCAGCAATTCGATCTTTCTGTCTATCTAGTGCCTTCGCGGAACGGGACACTACAGTAGAAAGCGGCGATGCACGAGGAGTTGGGAGCTCTTGAGATGAACCACACTTGGGAGCTGGTGAGCCTGCCAAAAGAAAAAAAGAGCAGTCGGATGCAAATGGGTTTTCACTGTGAAGCAGAACCCAGATGGACAGGTTGAGCACTACAAAGCTCGACTGGTGGCAAAAGAATACAGTCAGACGTACGACATCGACTATGACGAGACCTTTATACCAGTGGCGAAGATGAGCACTGTCAGGATCTTGATCTCCCTGGCAGCCAATGGATGGTGGAAGCTACACCAACTGAATGTGAAGAATGTATTTCTTAATGGAGATCTAGTGGAGGAGGTGTACCTGGAGATACCACCAGGATTCGGTACCAAACAGACAGAAGGCAAGGTCTGCAGACTGAAAAAGTCCCTCTATGGACTGAAGCAGTCTCCTCGAGCATGGTTTGACAGGTTTATGAGAGCAATGATAGGGATGGGATATCAGCAGATCAATGCTGATCATACTGTCTTCTTCAGACGAAGTGGAGGCCACATTACTATGCTTGCTGTATATGTAGATGATATGATTATTACATGCGATGATGAGTAAGAGATCGTCCAACTCAAAGGAAAGCTTGGCAAGGAGTTCGAGGTGAAGGATCTTGGCCCTCTTCGATACTTCATTGGGATTGAAATTGCTCAAGATACAGAGGGAATTGTTCTTTCTCAAAGGAAGTACGCACTGGACCTGCTTACGGAAACAGAGATGATGGGATGCAAACCAGCTGCGACACCGATAAACCAGAAGTTCAAACTGGATGCTGAAGCTGGAGAACCTGTTGGCCGGGATAGATATCAGAGATTGGTGGGCAAGTTGATCTACTTGAGCCACATTCGACCTGATATCAGCTTTGCGGTCAGCGTAGTGAGCCGCTACATGCATGACCCCCGGAAGGGTCATTTGGACACAGTGTACTAGATTCTGAGGTACTTGAAGGGAGCCCCCGGGAAGGGACTGATTTTCAGAAGAAATAATTATGTGAGCATCAAGGGCTATTATGATTCTGACTGGGCTAGCTGAGCTGACGACAAGAGATCCACATCAGGATACTGCATATTTGTAGGAGGCAACTTGGTCTCTTGGAGGATTAAGAAGCAGTAAGTGATGGCTAGATCAACAGCTGAAGCAGAGTATACAGCTATGGCATTGGGAGTCACAGAGCTATTATGGTTGAAGAATATACTGACGGAGCTAAAGCTGGACCAGGGAGCCAAGATGAAGCTATGGTGTGACAACTAGTCAGCTATTAGTATTGCCAACAATCCAGTGCAGCATGACAGGACTAAGCATATCGAGATTGACAGATTCTTCATCAAAGAAAAGCTTGATAAAGGACTACTAGAGCTGGGCTACGTTCCAACCAAAGATCATGTAGCAGGCGGACTAACCAAGGGGCTTAGCTCTATCAGCATGATGAGAGGATGTGACAAGATGGGCTTAGTGAATATCTTTCGTCCATCTTGAGGGGGTGTGTTGATATATTTAGTAAGAGAATATGTTATATTTAGTATAAGAATATCATGAGGACATATTTGGGATGCCAGAATATGCCACAGGATATTCCATGATGTAAAGGCTATATAAAGCCTATGAGATTATCAATAAAACATATCAATCAATGTCTACAAGACATGATATGGAGGAAGTTAGAAAGCCAAATCAGAATCTTGATAGAAAAAACTTTAGGTTACGCAGTATGCTCTTTCAAAAGATTTTGAGAGATCTTCTTAATAATATTTATGCTGATAAGGAGATAAATATAGCTACATTTATGTTGATTAGAGATATTTTAGGGGGGAAATAAAAAGTTTTGAAGTTTTTAAGAGGCCTAACTCCCTCCCTCATTTCACCTATGCTCACAGGACCACGTAATACATACCACTATTGGGATTTTTGTTTAGATATGACGGTTAGGATCGTTCCTGATTTCGATTTTAGGGAATACTCATTTATAAGCTAATTCTAACCTAATTCGAGGAAGCTCAATTAGAGTTCTTACAACTTTCAGGAGCGGGAAGGGTGTGTTTTTGGAAGAGAGATGAAAGTTGATTCGGAGGAGCATGGGCGGATCCAAGTCTTGGGCTGGGCTGGGCTGGAGCCCACCCCAAATATTTTTTTTACTTTATTTTTTCATAGAAATTTTATTTTTTGATTTTTTTTATATAGATTAGCACACTTGTAGTCCACCCAAATTTATGATAGTCCATCCCAGCTATGATTTCTGGATCCGCCTCCGTGGAGGAGATCGATCATGGAGATTCGTACGTCGGATTTGACAATTAGACTCTCATCTTGCTCTCGTTCTTCCATAATTCTGTTATGTTATCAAACTTTTTGTAATCAATTCTCGTCTTGCTGAGTAGTTCTGGTGATTCGTGCCCGAATCCATGTATGAGAAATTTGATGCGAGTTGGTATCCGTATTCAGTAGTGAAGGATTTTCATTCTCATGCGATTTGGTATCCGTATTCAGTAGTGAAGGTTTTTCATGTTTGGACTCAAGATTGTCCAAAATTTTCCTTCCAATTTGTTGTGTTTGCATTGTTGGACTGTTTGTATGTTTCGACTGTTTTTGTGCACTCTTCTTCACTCCTCATGTCTTTGTCCATGAGGGTGAACATATTTTCTGCTGCAAAAGAAGCTCCATTCCTAACAGAAATGTAGTATAGTTTCACCTATGACCAAAACCACCAAAAGACCATGCAGGCGAAGTCCTCACGAGGCTGAAGCACTAACCCACAAGAGATGATTAACCTATTTACTTTGGTGCTCTCCCTATTGGCAGTTTTTCTTTTACTTGTCCGAATAGGCTACAAATAATATATCAGCGCTATTGGTCGTTTTAACTATGAATTTCTGGACCTGAAAGTAAACGTCTTAGTTCAAGTATGTATAATATCCTTGGTGCATGAAGGGGTGACTTTCTGCTTTCTCAATAGGGGTAAGCATATAACGGTCTAAACCGAAAAAATTGACCAAACCGGACCGAAATCAGTATTCGGTTCAGTTTTTTTAATTTCGGTTCGAAATTCGGGTCTCAGATATATGAAGTTCGGATTTCGGGTCGGATTACGGTTTTGGGTTTTGCGGGCCGACCCGAACTGAAACCCGAACTTAGCTTATAAAATTACCAGTTTACCCCCTCCCCATTATATAAGTTAAAAACCCTAAATTTCTCTTGTTCTCTCCTGCCGCCGCTCGGCCGCTGAGCCTGAGCCGCTCCGCTCTCTCCTCCCGCTCCGCTGCTCCCTCCTGTAATGCCCCGCTCCGCACGGCGCATTACGCTGAAGCGTTGACTCAACGAGTCGCGTGGACCGAAAGGATGTATCGATGCAAAACGATACGATAGCTAAGTTGTCCCGAGCAACGCATCAAACTGAGTCGATGCGAAGAGTTGCCTTGTCCCTAAGAATGCATCGAGTGAATCGATGCGAAGCGCCGCGTTGCCCCGAAGGATGAGTGCATTGAATCGGCTCGAAGATTCTAAGAAATCGAATCGACCAAGGCGCAAGTCCGAATCGAAGCAAGTATTGATTTTAGTTGGTTTCGTGTGCAGGTCATACTTTGACGGAAAAATATTAGAGGTCGATCTTTTGCAATATTTAGTAAGGGGTCCGCGAAATCAAATCGTCGCCTTGCGACGGGCCGAGACTTGGGCACGCTAAGGCAAATCGGGCGTATGATTCAATGAAAGCACGAAGTGCTCGAATGGCTAAGTCAGGAGAGTGGCCGTGCAACAAAGTTAGGGAATCGAGCCGCATCGGCTCGGCGAAACGATGAAGGCATATCGACTCAAGGTGGGAGGATTGACTTCTTTTTACTCCTTCATTCGATAAGTCAAATATATCATTTGTATGCTAAAAGTTAACCTATCGACGCCACGGGCGTGGCCGATCGGAGATAAAATCATAGTGTGAGTCGAACACTAAGTTAGAACAATTGAAATGATACGTGCATCCTATGCACGAGTCGCTATGGAACATTGGATATCGCAAAGGCGAGCGCCTCGGAGCGCAAGCCGTAAGAACATGGGATAACTGTAATCGGCGAGTGCCTTAGTGCACGAACCATACCGTGCCTTTGATGCACGAGTTAGACGGCTAGAACATTGAAAGACAATAGGCGAGCGCCCTAGCGCGCAAGCCCCGAACCTTGAATGCTAAGTTATAGAACATGGGAATATGGTCGGAACGTGCCTACGTGCACGGGATAATAAAAGATGGCTTCGTTGCGAGAGAATACAGTTGCGGTATGAATGTGGCAGAACTGTCGGATATGACATGTTGCCTCGAAAGGTGTTCGAGACCCTCGGGTCGTTCGGTTGACGAGCATTGAGTTGAGGCACGATGCCATTGAATCATCGAAACGAAGTGCGAAACGAAAGAACATAGAAAGCTAAATAGAAGAAATACGAGACGATAAGTCTGAGTCTCGGACTCAAGACTATGTTTGGTTGTTTGAAATTGATACTTGAATGATAGGGCGTTACATGGTCGATTGGAATGGGCTCGAGATAAAATATGATACCGCCCGTGCACGGGTGTTTCCCCCAATCGGATAGTTACCGGATGCGCCCCGGAACCGATTGGCCGCGGAGGGATTCGAATAATCTTTGTAGGCGCACATCAAAACTAGATGGGAAATGTTGCAAATGATGGTATGCAGCGGGAACGTTTCGGTTGTTTTGGGATTGTAACCCAACCCGTGAAACGCCGGGCAGCCCAACCAAATAGTGAGAAAAGAAGGAGAGAAAAGAAAGGAACTCCTTTAGTCCATTCCGGCGCGGATACGCCAACGGCCCTCATATAGTTAAGGAACGATGGGTTGAAAGTGTAGGCGCGAATGCGTCCCGCATATAGATCCTACTTAGAGATGCACTTATAACATGACAGGGAAGAAATGGGGCGTATTCACCTTGCGTCAGTGCAAGGGACGCAAGGGCGAGTGCGTCGACTTGGTAAGTCGCGCCACGAATCAAACACGAGATTGCTTGCTTGCTTGTACATTCAATTCGATAATATGATGCTATGCTAACATGCTTTACGTTTTCGAAGATGCCATGAAATTGACCCTAAGGAGAACATAGCAAGATCATAAGCTAAGTTGCATGATTCAACATAAAGATTAAAATGTCGGTTTGGAAAGATGATCTTTGCTTCAGTACATGCGAGGACGAACATACTGATCCCCCACCAGCTTCATGCAGGGTGCAGGGAATGGATTGCTCGCGGCGAAGCATTGCTTGAACGTGTTAAGGCTTGGAAATGCCGAAGCGCATTGAATCGTGCTATCGTATTGACGCTCGGACTATGCAGCTGGATTGATGCGGCCGAGATATAGAAGGCATGATGTATGGAACGGAGAAATCCTTTGTGGGCAAGAGAGAACCTGAGTGTTGTAGCCAATCTGGCATATATTGTTAGGCTATCGAAAGCCATTGTAACCTAAGTTTCGGATATCAATAAAGAGAATTGTTTTGTATACTCTGTTTCCTTTCGTTGTAAATATCGAATCAAAAGATAACCATTTGAGAACTTGTCATCTTGCCTTGCACGAGCGCAACTTCAGGCTCGTGCGGCATCACGCCCCCTGCGAGGACGATGATTCGGGTGATTCCGGGTCGGGGCGTGACAGATTGGTATCAGAACTCTAGGCTCAATTTCCTCTGGACGCTTGTTTCATTTCAATTCGAAAAGTTGCCCACCACCACTTGATATCACTCTTGACTCTACTCGATGCCGCACTGGATGTTCCATACAATAAGTCTAATACAATCGTGTAATTTTGCCGCATGTGTTTTGGAAATTACACGATGTTTGCTAAGAAAGTCGCGAGGGGTATATTGCATTGAATACAAACGAGCCATAAAAATGTTAGTTGCTGCAAGCGCAACGAATTGTGAAATACGATTTGAGATATTGTGGCAATGTAACATGTTGAATGAGAAATAAAATGATGCACGATGTGCAGCGAGTTAATGTGAATATGCGTTAAAATAAAAGTGAGAAGTGATAGCCAATACCGATGTGTTAAACGGATTGTGCATTGACTTGTAAAGTCGAGAGTAATTCGTTGCACGAGGTGCGGTAAATGTCGGAAATGAATCGTAGCACGATGTGCAACGCGTATCGGAAGTGAAATTTGTTGCACGGGGTGCAACGCGTGTCTAAATAAATTGTTGCACGAGATGCAACGTAAGGAAAGAATTGAAATCGTAAATCGATAGAACGAATCGTTCGGTTGTGCACCAAACTTATGTTGGCAAGCGAGAACATTGACCGAATCGTGTTGGGTTTTGATAGAATCAAAGTTACGGTTGTGATCAAGCACGATCACTGCAGAAATCGTAAGTCGGAAGATATTGTCAGCTTGTACTAAGTATAGTGCGAGGGAAATGGCTTGATTCCGAGTGGTATATGCCATACCACGTAGGCGATGAATGACTCAATTTTGAGTGGTATATGGTATAGCACTTGTGCGATAAATTGCATCGACGCTTTGTGAGAATTGCGGAAAGTTTGTCCGCAACGGACGGGGGAGTACCGAGACTCAATTGAAAATTTGTATGACGGTATGTTGATGCAAGTGTTCTTCGAAATTCGGTTGGGACGATAAGGCGAGACTCGTATCAATGAACGATACGTCGGACGAGAATAAAAAGTCGGTCGGAAGACCAAGACTAGCAAAACGATTATGCCTTGACGCAATAATCGGATCGACGGGAAAGGAATACTCGAGCTTACACATGAGTCGTACGACTTGCGATCTCGGTAGAAACGTTGGGCGAGACGAATCGAATCGTACGACTTGCGATCTCGATAGAAATGTTGGGCGATGTGAATTGTAATCGTATCGCACGATGTGCGACTTCGGTAAGAAAGTTGGTGGACGCGAGAAACCGTGCCTATGAAATAGTTGGTTAAGTTACGACGACAATCATTTGAGTACGATTGAAAACACGCGAAACTTAGAGGGCGAGATCGTATAACTCGAGGGCACGATGTTGGATAATCGGTAACTCGGTTACGCGATCAAAGTATAGCGGGATGCGGTGAATCGGAAAACAAGTTGATGCATATAGAAAAGCTCGTTGCGAACTTGGATGTATGTGATGCGAATTAAGTTGACGTCGAAACGGATTCGAAGTCGACCCAAGTGCTATCGAAATTGATATGAACTATCAAGATCGATACGCAAGAAAACGTAAGCGAAGTGAGAATACAAAATGGAATGCGCCTTGCGCTATCAAAATTTTGTAAGTAAGGATACGAGAATGAACGAACTTGGTTGATCGTAAATTTTGTGATTGATCAAAGACGAGACTATAAGTCATCGACGATTGCTCGATGCGTATAGCATCTCGTGTGTTGACCCGTGAATAAGATAGACTCGAACTTGATGCGAGTAGATGTTTCGTAAATTGTGGAATCATCGACGTCTGTGCATGACTTGACTCAGAGGATAGTTGCGCATCAGTTGCGTCGATAGAAATGGTTGTGTCCGAAATTGGGTATTCGCATAGAATCGTCGGAACGTGATTTGGCTTCGAAATAAGATATAGCATGGTTCGTATTAAACTGTCCTTCGTTAATGATCCACAATTATCGAGCGTAGCTTCGGGGCAGCTGACCCTAGAAGACTTGACCGCCAAATCAAATTGAATGCTGCAGACCGTAAGATGACCCATGCGATATCGCATATGGGATTGCACCGATAACAAATATAACACGGTGCATGTTGATGATAAGTCTAGGCGATTGCGAGGAACGTGCTATGCACGAGAGGGAACGATAAGGGAATGGCTTACGAGTCATGTCGTTAGATTCGGATTCACCTTGCAATTGAGCTTGCGTGAATCGAAATTATGTTCGATGTTGCGAGACGGATAAGTTGGGAATTTGGCTAGTGAATTCCTACTCGTTAGGAAATTGAATGTAAGATGCGTCGTTAAGACAATCGTGTCAAGGCGATCGTTGCCTTGAGCACCATCGCCTTGATGTAAACTTTCGTGTCGGATAGATTGTGGCCTTTGTGCAATGTCAATTTAAACTTGCGTCGAGAGAATCTAAGCACGGTGCCTTGGAAAGTAACCTAGCGGGCGTAGCCCTGAATGTTGATGCATTTGCAAGTCAACAAAGAAAATCGTATCGAGACAAGTTGCAAGCGAGACTTCGGAAATAGTTGGATGGCGATATCGAACGCAAGGCGTTGCGAAGAATCGTTGCGATCGGATGCGCGATGGCTTGACGCGACGCATAGAGTTGGTAGTCCATATGAAACATACGAAATGAGAAATACGATTTTGAATCGCATAGCGTTATGCAATAAAATTGCGAGAACAAGTGCTATGGATAAGTCCGATTGAGAGTACGAGATGGCAAGCAGAGGATTGAAATTTACCTGTCAGCTTTGTTTCAAATTTGCTACGACTAGACTTGGTCGAAATACACATATCTTCGGGACGCCTTGAATATAGGTACGAATCCAAATCGAGTTATATCCAAAATCAAATCGAGCTGCAGGGATGACTTGAAATGCTAGTGAAAAGCTTGCGAGATATTATGAAATCGAACATCATTTGTGGGGCGAGATCGTGAAACGATCTATAAAAACACTTAGTCGGAGTGTTGGTTTTGGTTCGAGGACGAACCTTGTTTTGAGTGGTATATTCTGTAATGCCCCGCTCCGCACGGCGCATTACGCTGAAGCGTTGACTCAACGAGTCGCATGGACCGAAAGGATGTATCGATGCAAAACGATACGATAGCTAAGTTGTCCCGAGCAACGCATCAAACTGAGTCGATGCGAAGAGTTGCCTTGTCCCTAAGAATGCATCGAGTGAATCGATGCGAAGCGTCGCGTTGCCCCGAAGGATGAGTGCATTGAATCGGCTCGAAGATTCTAAGAAATCGAATCGACCAAGGCGCAAGTCCGAATCGAAGCAAGTATTGATTTTAGTTGGTTTCGTGTGCAGGTCATACTTTGACGGGAAAATATTAGAGGTCGATCTTTTGCAATATTTAGTAAGGGGTCCGCGAAATCAAATCGCCGCCTTGCGACGGGCCGAGACTTGGGCACGCTAAGGCAAATCGGGCGTATGATTCAATGAAAGCACGAAGAGCTCGAATGGCTAAGTCAGGAGAGTGGCCGTGCAACAAAGTTAGGG
This sequence comes from Iris pallida, assembly GCA_029216955.1. NCBI lineage: Eukaryota > Viridiplantae > Streptophyta > Magnoliopsida > Asparagales > Iridaceae > Iris > Iris pallida. The sequence goes on from JANAVB010005599.1 coordinate 21,567,371, forward strand.
AATCGAGCCGCATCGGCTCGGCGAAACGATGAAGGCATATCGACTCAAGGTGGGAGGATTGACTTCTTTTTACTCCTTCATTCGATAAGTCAAATATATCATTTGTATGCTAAAAGTTAACCTATCGACGCCACGGGCGTGGCCGATCGGAGATAAAATCATAGTGTGAGTCGAACACTAAGTTAGAACAATTGAAATGATACGTGCATCCTATGCACGAGTCGCTATGGAACATTGGATATCGCAAAGGCGAGCGCCTCGAAGCGCAAGCCGTAAGAACATGGGATAACTGTAATCGGCGAGTGCCTTAGTGCACGAACCATACCGTGCCTTTGATGCACGAGTTAGACGGCTAGAACATTGAAAGACAATAGGCGAGCGCCCTAGCGCGCAAGCCCCGAACCTTGAATGCTAAGTTATAGAACATGGGAATATGGTCGGAACGTGCCTACGTGCACGGGATAATAAAAGATGGCTTCGTTGCGAGAGAATACAGTTACGGTATGAATGTGGCAGAACTGTCGGATATGACATGTTGCCTCGAAAGGTGTTCGAGACCCTCGGGTCGTTCGGTTGACGAGCATTGAGTTGAGGCACGATGCCATTGAATCATCGAAACGAAGTGCGAAACGAAAGAACATAGAAAGCTAAATAGAAGAAATGCGAGACGATAAGTCTGAGTCTCGGACTCAAGACTATGTTTGGTTGTTTGAAATTGATACTTGAATGATAGGGCGTTGCATGGTCAATTGGAATGGGCTCGAGATAAAATGTGATACCGCCCGTGCACGGGTGTTTCCCCCAATCGGATAGTTACCAGATGCGCCCCGGAACCGATTGGCCGCGGAGGGATTCGAATAATCTTTGTAGGCGCACATCAAAACTAGATGGGAAATGCCGCAAATGATGGTATGCAGCGGGAACGTTTCGGTTGTTTTGGGATTGTAACCCAACCCGTGAAACGTCGGGCAGCCCAACCAAATAGTGAGAAAAGAAGGAGAGAAAAGAAAGGAACTCCTTTAGTCCATTCCGGCGCGGATACGCCAACGGCCCTCATATAGTTAAGGAACGATGGGTTGAAAGTGTAGGCGCGAATGCGTCCCGCATATAGATCCTACTTAGAGATGCACTTATAACATGACAGGAAAGAAATGGGGCGTATTCACCTTGCGTCAGTGCAAGGGACGCAAGGGCGAGTGCGTCGACTTGGTAAGTCGCGCCACGAATCAAACACGAGATTGCTTGCTTGCTTGTACATTCAATTCGATAATATGATGCTATGCTAACATGCTTTACGTTTTCGAAGATGCCATGAAATTGACCCTAAGGAGAACATAACAAGATCATAAGCTAAGTTGCATGATTCAACATAAAGATTAAAATGTCAGTTTGGAAAGATGATCTTTGCTTCAGTACATGCGAGGACGAACGTACTGATCCCCCACCAGCTTCATGCAGGGTGCAGGGAATGGATTGCTCGCGGCGAAGCATTGCTTGAACGTGTTAAGGCTTGGAAATGCCGAAGCGCATTGAATCGTGCTATCGCATTGACGCTCGGACTATGCAGCTGGATTGATGCGGCCGAGATATAGAAGGCATGATGTATGGAACGGAGAAATTCTTTGTGGGCAAGAGAGAACCTGAGTGTTGTAGCCAATCTGGCATATATTGTTAGGCTATCGAAAGCCATTGTAACCTCAGTTTCGGATATCAATAAAGAGAATTGTTTTGTATACTCTGTTTCCTTTCGTTGTAAATATCGAATCAAAAGATAACCATTTGAGAACTTGTCATCTTGCCTTGCACGAGCGCAACTTCAGGCTCGTGCGGCATCACGCCCCCTGCGAGGACGATGATTCGGGTGATTCCGGGTCGGGGCGTGACACCTCCTACTCCGCTGCTCCCTCCTACTCCGATAATCTGTCCCCATTTTCAGAGAGACAAGGGTTGTCCTCTCCCAAACCCTAATATCTAGATCTCGGGGTGAGCAAACGGTCGGAGACAAGGGTTTTTCTCTCGATGACAAACCCTAATCTCTAGATTTGTGGCTATGTTCATCTGTTGGTGTCCCGGACAAGGATTTTCCTCTTTCGAACCCTAATCTCAACATTTGTGGCTCTGTTGGAGTCCCGAATAAGGGTTTTCCTCTTCAAAACCCAAACCTCTAGATTTGTGGCTCTAATGGTGTCCCAAACAAGGGTTTTCCTCTTCCAAACCCTAATCTATAGCTCTGTAAGTTTTATTTTTCTATTAATTTATATGTTGTGGATGAGTTTGTTTTTATTTAGATTAATTTCTAATGTTTCAGTCATGATGATTTATTTTGTTGTACTTTTTCTTGACAGATTTGTGAACTGGACTAAGTTTTAGTGAACTATATACTCGTTCTGACGTTCTATTTCTTAAATCTCAGTGTTAGACTATCAGTGGTATAAAATTTTCTTCTGTTAATCTGACATTCCAGTTTATCCCATTATTTTCTTCTATTAGTCACAGTTTAGACCATTAATATGAGCATAAAAAGACTTAGGAGCATAAAATGACTGTTTGGGACAATCTGACTATTTATGTTATGTTTAATTTCTTCTATTAATCTGTTTAATTTCTTCTAAAGCCTAAACTGTTTATGTTTAATTTCTTCTGTTAATCTGACATTCAAGTTTATTTTAGCACAATCTAACTGTTTATGTTTATGTCTATGAGCATGAAATTCTATTAATCTGACTGTTTATGTTTATGGGCCCATTAATCATATTAATTTGGCAAGAATTTTTTTTTCCTGTTATCTGCAGTTTTATTGACAATTGGGCTGTTATTTGGATAATTTGGGCCGGCCTTTTTTTTAAAGCCCATGAACGGAATTAACCGATCTAAATCGAAATTTCAAATTCGGTTCGGTTCGGATCGGGTTGAATTTGAAACGGGTCGGTTCGGCTATCATCTGGTCGGTTCGGTTGCTGTTCGGTTGTCGAAAAAGTCGGTTCGGTTGGACCGAACCGACCGTATGCTCACCTATATTTCTCAACATGGAACTGTAAAAATGTGTGTGTGTGTGAGAGAGAGAGAGAGAGAGAGAGAGAGAGAGAGAGAGAGGAGGCTCCAAATATTGTCATCAGTTTGATATTCAGCTTTTATATATATATATATATATATATATATATATATATATATATATATATATATATATATATATATATTTCAAATTTGAATAATTGGCTGAACAAAAATTGTTTATTGTCATTGATATCATGACCTTGTTACCAAGGGTTATATACGGAACGGAATGGGTTGGGGTGCAACTCGGATGACTAAATCCGAGTTTGATTGGGTAAAATCGTTAATCGGTTAGGTTAGGGTAGAAGATACTTGGGTTCTGGCTCGAGTTTGGAATAAAATATTTAAACCAGATCATGGGTTTGGCTCGGATTCATGTGTCGAGTTACCCAAAGAATCCGAAATCCGACACATACATATATTGTTTCATACTTAAATAAAAAAGTTTAAATCCTAAATTTTTTCGCCCAAACTTTTCAACTCTTTATCCCAAATCTTATTTCTGTTTGTATTTTCTAATAATGAAGGCTTGATTTCTATTTTGTGTTTAATATTTTTTTTGTTTAAAATTATTTCAAATATTACATTAGAGTCTGATAAACCCGATGGACCCGACCCAATCCGAGCCCATTCCGATCCTCCGGACTTGGCCTTGGGCTTCATATATTGTACCCGAGGTCGGATCGGGCTTAGGTTTGGGCTTGGGCTCGGACTATGCTTATGATTCATCGGGTTGGGTTCGGGTTGACCTCAAATCCGACTCAACCCGTCGAGTTGCACCCCTACAGTTGAACCTGACTTATTTTAACAGGGCGCATTTATGTGTGGTCGAGAACCTAACTTTGATCTCTCGGAAGAGGAGAAGCAGGAGCTGAGCCAATACGAAAGGGAGGAGTTTCAGGCAATAACTCGCAACGCTATCACCACCAAAAGTAAACTGAACACTCACTTTAACCTGGTCTTAGCACCTGCGTTTCTTCTTTAATGTCTAATTTGGGGATTTTGATTTCTCCAGAACACCACAGAAGGATTAGAGCACCGAGGTGAAAGAGGTCCGAGAGCCTGGTGCAGGTCAGTGACGGGGAGCAAGAACAAGGCCGAGCCGGTTCCTCAATGTCCGATGACGAAGATGCGGAGACATCTGCCTCCTAAATGCCTAATGATGGTAGATCTTGAAGATCTACATTGGCGGATGACCTACACAATTTTTCAAAACCAGGGTTAATCTTTCTCGATATATATACAGGTAGATTTCATATTTATTATTATTTCCTGGCGCATAAGGGGCCCCTATTAGGGCATGTTAAGGATGCAAAGAAGCTGATTAAGTGCTGCTAAGCACATTTGTCACAACTTTCAAGCTGTAATTGGAGTTTCTTATTATTGAAAGTTTGGTAAATCCCTTTCGAAACTTCTGATTATACATTAAGGATGATTTTATTCGGCTGGAAAACCATGAGAATATCAATTGGAATATGCTAGCCACATTGTAGCTGCTTCCTGATGAACTGCAGACAAGCTCAACAAGTACTATTAATACAAGAATAACATTGTGCAACCGGAATTTTTTGCTCCGAAGATGGATACCTAGTATATTATTATCTTCATTGTTGTAATTGTTGGGGTCCAGTCTCGATTCGAGGTGCTGGAGCTCCTCGCTAGGACGTGATGTCGTACGAATCTGGAGTTGCACTCGTATAAGACAAGACGATAAATCTTCAAATGGTTATCTCGAATTCAACAACATTGCAACGGAATAAACAGAGAAAAATCAGAGTATAAGAAACAAAATCTTAATTGAATGATGAAGTAGATTACAAAGACCCTCAATAACATCAATGAACATGTCAGGTTGGCTTACAATACTCATGACCTCTCTAGTTCACAAAAGATCTCGTTCCAGCATCATGTTTTTATTAGCCAATCGAGCAATTATTGGCCGAATATCTTCACGTTGCACGCCGAGCATCCAACGCTTCAGCTCCATAGAACAAGTATCTCAATATTCTTCTGTGTCTTGCTATTTGAAATGGTGTTCGCAACGTGGGCCGGTACACAACACGTACCGGTGAGCGGGGAGATCCACTCGCCTGAACCGACACTAAGTAATTGTGTGAAACATACATTTTACTAGTAATCTTTCTTTTTTGCCCTAGGGTCGATTTCATGGCATATTATGAAAGTAGTAAAGCATGTGAGCATGTTAGACTTGAATCATAAACAAAACAGTAAATATATCAAACACGTCGCATCGGAGCGACTCCTTACCATACGTCATTGCACTCACCCTTATACTAATGCAAGGTGAATGCTTATCATCATTCCCTGTCATGTTAACGATAGCATACAAAACAGGCGTACGAAAATCGATCGAACCTATCATAACCGATGTACCCACCCTTGCGCTGACGCAAGATGAATACCTACCGCCTCTGTATAATACATAAGTTAACCTGACGCTAATTCTATATAAATACACCCACCATCGCACCGATATGAGGCAGGATACTTGCCACCCTTGCATCAGACATTTGTTGGTGTGCGCCCTTATCTATATGAAGATTACTGGCGTTCCGAGCCATAAAGGACTACATCTCGATACAACGGATAGTTCTAGCGCATGGGTAGCAAGCCCATCGAAGATCCTGCAACATCCGTATTATGATGCGTGAAGAACAGATGGCAACTCTAGAGGGGGGGTGAATAGAGTTTATAGAGAAAATATCCAATTAAAAATTCAACTCTATCACAAACAAAACTAATCAGAGTAAATGCGAAATTTAAAGTGAGAAGCAAGAGAGCATACGCAAACACAGCCGATTTTAACCTGGTTTCCCTCGTGAAGGACTAGTCCAGGCCTGAGAACTCTAGCTCAGGATTAAATCCACTATTTGTGAAATAGTAGTTTACAACCCGTGCCTTTTCTTCAGAAGAGCACGTCAACTTCTTACAGAGGATCGCAGTGGCGATTTGCTCGGAATTTTTCAAGCGACTTCTTCAACTCTTGCACAAGACTCCTAACTGAGAGATGCTGAGCACTCGAGACTTAGGAAGCTTATGGCTAGTAGATGGGAAGGGTATGGCTTATTTGAGCTTAAGAGAGAAGAGAAGAGAAGATTGGATGGTTTGAAATGAGAGAATTCTAGGCCTATTTATAGGGTTTTTGTAGGCAGAATTTGGGCAGAATTCGGGTAGAAAATTTCAAATATTTGGCCGTTGGACAACTTGCAACCAGCTAACCCTAAAATTTAGGTTGCTGATTTTTGGGGACAGAGTTCGGCCCGAACTCTGTCTCCAGAGCACAGAATGATTCTAATGGACCAATGGGCTTATTTCTGGATGGTGGAGTTTATGGATCTTTGGGTAGGCTATAGGTCAAGTCTCAAGAGCTCAGCATGACACAGTTTACAACAGTCTAGACTCAATAAAATTATAAAATACAGACTCATATACAACTGAATTGTAAAGACTGAGCTGTCGTCTGACTTGAGCTTGATGTAGACGTCGTGTGTCGTATTGAATTATTACAAATATTATTTAGTCAATGTTATCAATATTTGGTTGACTGTGACTTTGAGTCAACAATCTCCCCATATTGATAATTGACAAAATAATAAATGTATATTCAATATTCATACCTGGACACAGTCAATGACAAAAGCATAGCTCTCCCATAATCGGTGCCGAGCTAAACAAGATAGCTCCCCCGTAAACAATGCGTTGAACCTGTTGGCCTGATAAGGAATATCTCCCAAAAGCACAAAAAGCACATATACCAAAAAATATAAACAGAATATACACATAACTCCCCCTTTTGGCATTTAGCAATATGAGATAGATAAATTATAACTGGCAAAACACACATAAAGGAGAAGAAACTGCATATAAAATAATGACCAAGAGTCATAAGAACTGATAATAGATCTACAATGTCTTAAAAACATAAACCATAATGAGTCTACTACAAACCAAGTACATAAAAGTAACTAAAACAGAAAGCAGAAAGCATAATCTAAGATCTCCAGTAGCAGCCTCAAGTAGTAGTCCAAAACCATCAACGAGCACGAGAGGGCCCGGCGTCGTCCGAAGGATCAGTAAAGGAGCGACGTGGGTCCACAAAAGCCGAGTCCGGATCCATGTAGCGACAAACCCAAGGGTCATCAATACGAAAACCCTCACGATCGGGATCTCGCTCCATAGGAATGGGCATGGAAGGAGCACGAGACAAGGAATACCGGATGTCATGCAGCGAGTTGCTGATAGCACTCATCTGCAATGTGGTCCGATAGTCCAGCTGAGTCCATCGATCGTCCTCCAAAGTGAAACGATCTCGAAGCATGGCCTGAAGCGATTCAAGAGTGGCCGAAGGAGGAGGAGGATCCTATCCGAGAGGAGGGGCATCCGGCTCATCCTCAGAATGCTCAGACACGACCGGGGAGCCAACGGCCGCATGAAGCCTCCTTGCCTTGGAGAGAAAGGCAGGGACAGGTAAGAAAGGACAATCATGAAGTGGTACAATAAATGCACGAAGGACCATAGGAAGATATAGAGGATAAACCAAGGCTCGTGGTTTCTTTCTACAGTTAATCATCCAGTCCATCATGGTACGTGGAAGATTAAAAGGAATGCGATAGTGGAGATGATACAAAGCTGATATTTCAAAATAAGTAACTTCATCGGTGGAGCCGACTTTGGGTAAGATAGTGTTAAAAACAATCCGATGAAGTTCATAGTAGTAAGGGTTGAGATGTTTGGCCATAAGCTTACGAGGGCAAATGTTAGGGGCACATAAATCTGCCTTGAAGCTCTCAAGGGAAGTTCCATCTAGAAATTGGAACGATCGAGCTTCAACAAGCTTATCCCAAGTATCGAGATCTTGAAGTTCAAGATACTCGGCCAAATCAGAATCAGCAAAGGCGATGTCAATGCCCGCAACTCGTGAATAAATGTGAGTGTCATCATGAGTTAAGTTGCAGTAGAACATTTGTATAGCGCTACGATAGATGACGAAATTCGTAGCAACTAGCTCATCAATACAAAGATCACGAAATATATATTCATATTGTGAAAAAAATTGTGAAGTTTATGGGGTGTCCCGCAAACACCGGACGTGTCCGAAAATCACTAAACCAGTCATTGGATGCGTCTAGTGATATAAAAAGTCGGTCGTCGTAAGTGTTTGGATCACTTGGACGTGAAGGGTTGAACAACGGATGAGGTGGTTGTTGTTGTTCAACGGGTTGCTCAACGGGAGGAGGAGCACTCGACGAGGATGCACCCTCGGTCCGAGGTCTCTTCCCACGGTTGAGCAAGCGAGGAGCCATAGCACAAAATAGATAAAACTGAGATAGAGAAGGAGAGTGAGTTATACCTCAAATAATTGATGAACAGTGAAAGAGAATTGGAAAATAGCCCTTCTCCTTGAGTTTGGGGAAGAATGGAGCACAATAGAGAAGAGATTAGGGTTAGGGTTTTGAGAAAATAGTGGAGGAGAAGTGGAGGAGGTGGTAAGAATGAAGGAGAGGGAAGAGAAACCGAAATAAAGGTGAGGGTTTCTCTTGGTCGGGTTCAATTTTGACCATTGGATCAACAATGAGATCCACGGCTGGAACAGTCCCCGATTCTGGAACAGGGAGGCCGAACTCGGCCCGAACTCTGGTAAGGGCAGAGTTCGGCCCGAATTCTATGTCCTTGTCCCAGAACTGAAATCAGGCTAAAAGGATGAAATATTGGTTAAGTATGGGAAACCAATATAAGATATAAAGATAAATGTTTAAAAGATTCAATAAACCAGATAGTAGAAGTAGAAGGATAGCAATATGAAATTAAAAAAATTAGCATGTCAGCAGGTCATAAATTAAAATATACCATATAATAAACAAGGAGTTAAATCATAATTCAATATTTTGAAGTTGCCATGGGTTAGCTGCAGGGGCCGGATCCCAGCTAGCGGTAGTCCTGAGGACTAGTGCACCGTGTCGCTTAGGCTTTTACGTCTTGTTGTCAGAAGGGCCCTTTCGGCTTGTACCCATAGCAAGTTCATTATAAGAGAATCACAATATAATCGATATTTATGCAGGTGTATTTTAATTTATGACAGCTTCATCTAAAATTCCAAGTTCACGAGAAAGGAAATTGAAACGCTCTTCGGATAATGGCTTTGTGAAGAAGTCTGCTAACTGGTGATCAGTGTCAATAAATTCTAAGTTAATCGTGCCATTTTGCTGATGATCACGCAAAAAGTGGTGTCGTATCTCAATGTGCTTCGTGCGTGAGTGACAAATGGGGTTCTTAGTAAGATTTATTGCACTAGTGTTGTCACAAAAGATTGGAATATGCATGAAAGATAAATTATAGTCTTCAAGGGTTTGCTTCATCCACAGAATTTGTGCACAACAACGCCCAGCTGCTGTGTATTCAGCTTCTGTTGTGGATAGTGCGACAGAATTCTGCTTCTTGCTAAACCAAGAGACTAAAGTCTTTCCTAATAAATGACACGTACCGCTCGTACTTTTACGGTCGACCTTGCATCCAGCGAAGTCAGCATCAGAGTAACCAATGAGGTCAAAGGATGTTGACTTGGGATACCATAGGCCCACTGTAACCGTATTCTTAAGGTATCGAAAGATACGCTTAACTGCGGTCATGTGTGATTCCTTAGGATTTGCTTGATATCTAGCACACAGGCAAACGCTAAACATTATATCAGGGCGACTAGCAGTAAGATAGAGTAAACTGCCTATCATACCTCGATACTTACGTTGATCTACGGGTTTGCCGCTATCATCTGGTTCAAGTTTGGTTGAAGTAGCCATAGGAGTGCTGATTGGTTTGACGTTATCAAGGTCGAATTTCTTCAGCATGTCCTTTGTATACTTCGACTGACAGATGAAGGTTCCATTTGACATTTGTTTGACTTGCAGTCCAAGAAAGTAGTTGAGCTCCCCCATCATGCTCATCTCAAACTCGATCTGCATACACTTGGCAAAATCTTGACAAAGGGTTTCATCAGTAGAACCAAAAATAATATCATCTACATATATTTGTACTAAAAGAATAGTGTCTTTGAAAGATTTTATGAAAAGTGTAGTGTCAATTTTCCCTTTTGAAAAACCTTTCTCAAGCAAGAAGTTGCTTAGCCGTTCATACCAAGCTCTAGGGGCTTGTTTGAGGCCGTACAGCGCTTTCTTTAGCTTGAACACGTGGTCGGGAAATTTGTGATTTTCGAAACCAGGGGATTGTTTTACATAAACTTCGTCCTTAATAAAACCATTCAAGAAAGCACTTTTAACATCCATTTGAAATAATTTGAAATTTTAAAAATTTGCAAATGCACAGAGCATCCGAATGGATTCTAATCTAGCAACAGGAGCATACGTCTCATCGTAGTCGATACCTTCCTCTTGGTTGTATCCTTGGACTACTAGACGAGCTTTGTTGCGTGTGACTGAACCATCTTCATTTACTTTGTTTCTAAAAACCCATTTAGTACCAATAATCGAGTGATTAGCCGGTCTAGGAATGAGTTCCCATACTTGGCTCCTCTCGAATTGGTTGAGTTCTTCTTGCATAGCAGAAATCCAAAATTCATCATTGAAAGCTTCAGAAATGTTTTTAGGCTCAATTTGTGAAATAAAGGCAGTGCTAGCAATAGAGTCTCTTAATGATGATCTAGTAGTTACTCCTCGTGAAACCTCACCGATTACCAAATTTTCTGGATGTGATGGCTTGAAAGAGAATTTCTTAGGCAAGCTTTCCAGAGAATTTGTTTCGGTTGTGGTGTTCATTGGAGTAGACGTTGATGGCTCAACATCATCATCAAGAGTAGCTGCTGCACTGTTATCTTCATCAAAAGTCACATTTGTAGACTCTTCCACAATTAAAGAGCGTTTGTTAAAAACTCTATATCCCTTACTCTTGGCAGCATAGCCAAGGAAAATACCATCGTCAGCTTTGGCATCAAATTTGCCTAAGTTGTCTTTGGTGTTAAGGATAAAACATCTACGTCCAAAAACTCTAAAATAAGAAACATTTGGGGTTCTCCCAAACCAAATCTCATAGGGTGTTTTCTTCGTAATAGGACGAATAAGCACCCTATTTAAAATGTGGCATGCTGTACTGACAGCTTCAGTCCAAAAATATTTCGAAAGTGAAAACTTGTTCAACATAACTCTGGCCATATCGCCAAGAGTCCTATTCTTCCGCTCCACAACACCATTTTGTTGAGGAGTTCTTGGACAAGAAAACTCATGATCAAAACCATTAGAATCACAAAACCTTTCAAAATCAGAATTTTCGAATTTGCCTCCATGATCACTTCGGATTCGAGTAATCATGCAGCCTTTTTCGTTTTGAACTTTCTTGACAAAAATCTTGAAAACCGAAATAGCATCACTTTTATTTGCAAGAAAGAAAACCCAAGTAAATCTTGAAAAATCATCAACAATAACAAAGGCATAGAGTTTTCTACCAAGACTGGCTACTCTACTAGGCCCAAATAAATCCATATGGAGTAGTTGCAAAGGTCTAGAAGTGCTTACAGAGTTTATGGAATGAAAAGATGACTTGGTTGCCTTATTCAACTCACATTCGGCACATACGGTGTCCTTTTTGAATGTGATGTCGGGTGTCACCATCACTTTTTCCAGTTAGGGGTAAAATGGTAATTTTCCATTTTATAATATTTTTGGGAATTTTATTTCATGAATATTATTATTTAATTATTATAGGAGTCGGATTCGAATTTCATCGCATTCCGAGTTAATTCGGGACCCCGGTGAATTTCGACTTGAGCTGTAATTAGCCTGTTAGCTAACCATGGCCCACCACACTAAACTTTAGGGTTTAAAAGTTTGGACTAGTCCTCCATGAGTAATTTAGTTTAATTATGATTTTTAATTAATTTTAGCATTTTTCTAAAACCCATTTGGATTTAAATTAACATTAGGCTAGTGTAGGGGCAAACTTGTAAATACAAGTGCCCCTACCATGACCACCATGGCCGGCCACCTATAGGGCCACCTCCCCCTCCACTTCTTTTACTTCTTCACTAAGTTTCTTCTTCTCTCTTCATTTCTTTTTCCAACTCCTTCTTCTTCCTCTTCCAACTCCATTTAGGTATAATTTTAATTCTCATTTTATTACTCATATGCATTTAACCCCTTCACAATAAATGGAGAGGAGAAGATTCTCTTCCATTTGCCGACAAATTTGTAGGTTTTCCCTAGAAAAAAATAGGTTGATGATTTATTAGGATTTAATCTTTTGAGAGTGGTATATATATATATATATATACATATATATATATATATATATATACATGTGTATTTATGTGTGTGTATTATTATATGTATTTGTGTGTGTGTAGAGGAGGGTGATATTGTGTCATGGGGATGATGGTGTTGAGAGAGTGGTGTGTGTGTGTGTTTGTGTTGTGTGAGGATGTGTGTGTGTGTTTATATATATATATATATATATATATATATATATATATATATATATATATATATATATATATATAAAAATATATATATATATATATATATATATATATATATATATATATATATATATATATATACACATGGATGTGTGTACATGGATGTGTGTATATGGATGTGTGTGTGTTATATATATATTTGGAGGGATGGATAGATATCTAGATAGATTATTTATAGATATCTAGTTATATATATATATATATATATATATATATATATATATATATATATATATATATATATATATATATATATATATATATATATATATATATATATGAAGTGTATATATATAGGGAAGTAGAAGAGGAGATGAAGAAGAAGTAGGGGCAGCCACAGCAGCACAGTAACAGCAGTAACAGCAGCAGCAGCAGCACTTGGCTGCTGCCAGGAAACAGCCCCCCCCCCTATGGCCTTTAAGCCTAAACCCCCCCCCCCCTCCCCCTTCACCTAAGTATATATGTATATATATATATAGATATATATATATATATATATATATATATGTATTATATATGGTTGGAATCGTAGAGAAGAGTAGAAGAAGATTATGGAATGAGAAGTTAGAAAAGGATTTGAGGTTGGGAGGAAAGATTGAAAGAAGTTGGAAGAATAGGAAAAATGCTAGAATAGAAAAAGGGAAAAACCGAGTTAGAGGGCGAAACGGAGCTCGGAGTATCCGATTGAGTTGAAACTTGGCGTGGGGAATGAATATGTGATTTAGATTTTGCGGGTAGGCTTCCGGGTGGAATTTGGGGTTGTAGGGCGCCCGTATCGCGCCGTATCGGTGCGTATCTTAAAATATTCAAGATTTTGACAACGGGCCGTATCATGGACCGAATGTCCACGTTACCTAGGTATTTTGGTAGATATTATATGTATAGGCTAGTATCATACTACCCTAGGGAGATCGGGTCAAAATATCAAGCGTAGGTAGGCTAACTGGATAGTTGCCGAAGCTAGAATTTTACCCTTTTTAAGGGTAAAATAGGATATTGGCCTACGGCCAAGATATGAGTTTCGAAGTCCAAGATGGACTTGGATATGGGTTGTAGAGGTTGGTAATAGTTAGAAATAGTCGCCTAGACCTAGTCTTGGCCCCGGTTGACCACGGTTGACTTTTTGGACCAAAAGTCAACTATGGGTCAACGCTTTACCCAAATTAGTCCCAATTTTCATTAGACTTGTGTAGTTGACCAAAAGTCAACTATTAGTCACCATTGACCTAGGATTGACCAGGGTTGACCTAGAGTTGACCAGAGTTGACCAGTTGACCAAAAGTCAACTGTAGGCCAACTCTTGACCCCGTTTGACTTTCTTTGACTTGTTTTGACCCGTGATGACTGGTATGACCTAGGATTGACTTGGATAGGCTTAGATTGACTTGATATAACTTGATTTGACCTAGATTGACTTGACAGGACTTAGTGTGACTCAATGAGACCTAGTTTGACCTAGATTGCATATCATTCATTGTAAATCATTCCTAAACTTGTTTAGACCTAAATTAACTTACAGTATCTCATATTTAGGTCTTCTGATACCGCTCTGAGCATTGATATACCATACAGCTCAGGACAGCAGGCGAGTACATTCGCTGATAGTTTTCATTGTCTTGATATCTGCTATATCTGATTCAGTTGTAGTGTCTTACTTGATTCCTGACACGATGGTTCACGGACTAGTATATGTCGGATCCTGTCATGAGATGTTGTTCCCGGGTTACTTGGTATATTGGTACATGACTCGACTTGTTACTTGTACTTGTATAAACATGGACTTGGGAGTGGGCTGATCACCTGCTTTTGAATCCCGTGTCATGACGTGTTATGTCCGGATCCTTTATACTATTCGGGGATGGGGAATTATTAGTGGTTGTTGTAGAAGCATGAAAAAGAAGGGATCTTTCTTTTAATCCCACATCGGAAAGGAGAAGAAGGGAGGCCTCATTCCACTCTATATATAGAGACCTCTTGCCTCCTTTGAAAAGGCACCAAAAATAAATAAAGAAAAGGGAGCCCGTTATCCAGGGAGCCCGTTCGAGCCACAAGTTGCAGTTGTTCTTCTCTTCTTCTGGGTCGGCTGCAAGCTCTTCACTCGCTGTCATGGCGAGGATAATTTGGACTCTGAGTACTATGCGCCCCACGGGCTGGTACGAAGAAGTCCAAGGCGGCACGGGCCATGCGCCGCAAACGTGCTATGCCAATGGCAAACCAGAAGCATGCGCTCACAATCATGCGCGCTGCTGATGGTAAGCTGTATAAGGTCGACTCGGGTGCTGCGGTGCCAGAAACGAGCCGACCTTCAAAGTCCTTATCTCACTTGGGCGCATCTATTACGTTCACAACCAAGTCGAGCAAGGCAAACCCAGTGGTCTTGAACTCCCGCGCCTCCTCTGGTTGTGCGTCTGAGGTCCGTTCAAGTCACTTCAAATGCTGTGGTTCCCCCACTACTGATCGTGATGCCTGCTTGGTATTAGATCAGGGGCGCAGCACTCACTTGACCACCCCGACGCTTGGCCTTGCCATGCGCCTGATGGGGGTGTAAAGGTGGCACTCTCACTTGACCACCCCGACGCTTGGCCTTGCCATGCGCCTGAAGGGGGTGCGAAGGTGGCACTCTCCTCCAACGATCTGCGCAACGTGATCACTCACAAACGTCGATCAGGAGAGCCGACCAACAAGCATAATGTGCCCCTCACAAGGCACACTTGTGCTACGGTCGCCATCAACTGCTGCTACCATAAGATAGTGGCTCCACCACCAAGACAGTCTGTGTTCAAACAGTTGCAACATGCTGTACCTGTCTTCCAGCGCATCACTCCGCCCCGTCAGAGTGAACCACTTCCTGGGGCTCTTCCATCATAATGAGGCTTAGGCATATCTATGTCCATTCCAACTCGGCGAATCTCAGTCTTATGAAGGAGTTCACCATCAAAGCTTTTTCGAACAAAGAGAATCATCATCCACAGTACAACGTCTTGCCAAGGAGGAGGATCAGTCGAATCCATCTTCGTCGAGAAGTCAAAGGGAGAGACAACAAAACTCTCTCAAACTGTTGCTATTCATAGGCCAGGGCAAATCAAACCCATGCGCCAAGTGGCAACCTTCCCGAAGTCGGTGCAATGAACTTGTATTTATGATGAATGAACTCGCTAAGTCGGAGAGCCATCAAAGCTCCGAAGAACTCAATAGCCGGACCAATGGAGATGCGCCATGCAACAGACGCGCCGGTCAGACAGCGCATCACACAGACGCGCCTTTCAGTACCAGGCGCATCACAGAGGATGCGCCCCCACACATCCCCATACCGAGTGGAATGCCAACCGACGCGCCCACTCAGCTGTCCATCGAATGTCACAAACATTAAATGCTGAACTGACAGAGTTGGCAGCACGCCTCCCAAAGTCTGAACAGTTGACAGCTTTATTCATAAAATGAAGCGTCGGCAACGTCAGCATCACCATGACTTTATTTCGACGGCTACTGCCACGTGGCCACTCCACCATCAGCATGCGCCTCTACGGCCATGCGTCCATCAGCATACGCCTCTACGGCCATGCGTCCAAATCAGTATGCGCCTCAAAAGCCATGCGCCTCAGACTGCTCTCTGATCCCGAAACACAGAAGGAAAGTCGCCTGCATGCGCCTCAAAAGCCATGCGCCCCAAATGGTTTGTAACTCCTAAAGGTTATGAGCCGCAGCCTCCTCCTGCGCCCAATCCAAGGCGCAGCTCACCAGATCACTTCTCTCCACCAAATCCGAGATCTTCGAACCATGAGTCGACGACACGTGTCTTTTGACTCAACTCATCCAAGATTTCAGCAACGGAAAGATCTTCTCTCTGCTACGTGCCGGCTCACAACAGCAGTATGAAGAGTTCTCCCCCTCGATCAGGGCGCAGCATCCGTGCGCCTCCATCAGCAACCTCCACGTGGCATCCCCACACCGGCGCATCCTGCATGCGCGCATGAGCAGCCAGCCTGTAAAACTATAAATAGAAGGGTCATCTCCTTCACACATACACAGAGACTCAGAACACACAAGACTCAAAAAGAATCCACAACAGAGAATCACCAGAGAGGCAGTCCTAGACACTCAACGTCTTCCTCCTCTCAGCAAGCTCCAGCACCCAGAGCAATCAACACCTTCAGAGAACCGATAACCGCCGTCAGCCGGTCAACGGAGTCAACGTATTACCACTCGCTCCATTGGCACTAAGGACCCAGCTTAAACAAAAGTGTACTCCTAGGACTACATCTAAGTCCTATATTGTATCACTGTTCTGTTTGTATTAAGATTTCAATCAAAACAATTTTAATGGCAAACAAGCTGGCGACTCTGCTGGGGACTTCTTTCTCCTCTACCGAGAAGGTTGTGTCACAGGCCGACGACGTGAAGGTGGGCTCCTCCCACAAGACGCTGGTAGTGTGCCTCAATCAACAGGAGTACGAGGAGTTCATTTCTGAAGGAAGTGCGAGTCCTTCGAAGCGGCTGTCGAAGCCGAAGAAGACCCGCGCAGTCTGGGTGCGCAAAGTCGACGCCTTGGGCACCACCGTAGAAGGGGATGCGCCCGTCCAGCCTTCCCTTCCTGCTGACGTCCTCAGCAGTCAAGGTGCGCCCGCTGATGCAGCGCATCTCTCGGGGAAGCGTGTGGCTGACCACGTTCCCCAGCCATCTTCCTCTCAGGCGAGGAAGATACGTCGACGGAGCAGGGGCGCAGCCAATGCCCCGCGTATTACTTCTGATGCGCCACAAAGAGCCTCTGTCTTTGACAGACTCACTCGCTGTAACGGCGAGGAGAATTTGGATGCTGAGTACTATGCGCCCCAGCGGGCTGGTACGAAGAAATCCAAGGCGGTACGGGCCATGCGCCACAAACGTGCTATGCCAGCAGCCGGCCAGAGGCACGCGCTTACGATCACGCGCGCTGCCGATGGCAAGCTGTACAAGGTTGACTCAAGTGCTTCTGCACCAACAACGAGTCGACCTTCAAAGTCCTCATCTCGCTTGGGCGCATTCACTGTGTGCACAACCAAGCCGAGAGAGGCAAACTCAGTGGTCTTGAACTCCCACGCCTCCTCTGGTTGTGCGTTTGAGGTCCGTTCAAGTCACTTCAAATGTTGTGGTTCCCCCACTACTGATCGTGATGCCTGCTTGGTATTAGATCAGGGGGCAGCACTCACCCGACCACCCCGGCGCTTGGCCCTGCCATACGCCTGAGAGGGGTGTGAGGGTAGCACTCTCCTCCAACGACCTGCGCAACGTGATCACTCACAAGCGCCGGTCAGGAGAGTTGACCAACAAGCACGATGCGCCTCTCACGGGGTACACTTGTGCAGTGGTCACCATCAACTGCTGTTGCAAGACGGCAGTACCGCCAAAGCAGTCAGTCTTCCAACGGCTACAATCATCGACACCCCTCCGACATTGCCTTGGGACGAAGGTGTCAGCAGAAGAGGAGCTAAAGGTTGCTTCATGTAACGTGATCTCCAACTCCTCATCTGTCCGGAAGACGACTGCCAATTCCTCGTCTTCATCCAAAAGCCAGCCGAGGAAAACCAAGGCAGCTGTCTCGACCTCTGGAGTGTTCGAAGGCACTCGGTCGAGGAAGAAGTTCTTGGAGGAAGCTGGGGGTAGCCAGACCCTTGTCGAGCCTCCTTCCGAAGACGAAGATGTCCAAAGCACAGCTGCGGCGGATCTTCATCAAGGCGAAGATGGCCTCCCTGAAGCCCCTCAAAATGACGATGTCCTCCAGGACACCGCCGAGGGTAGTACTGGAAACGAAGAGGCCCTTCAAGACAGAGCTGAGGGCAGTCAGGTCCTTGCAGATGCGCCTGTCGAAGACGAACTCCAGAATGTGGCTGGGGGTGGCCAAACACCAGGAGAAGTGACTCCCCCACATGAGAGCGAGGCTGAGAGCGAAGCCTCAACTAATCCATCCACTTCCGGCCGTGTCATGACAGTATACATGACCGGGGGTGATCTTGAGACTGATGCGCCGCCACAGGACATTGTCCAGCGCATAGACTCGCTAGAGGGAGGACTCAAAACCCTCTCTGCCTCAATGCAAGCACTGACTCAAGCAGTGTTTGAGATGCGGTCGGCCTTGATCAGGACACCTTCAAATGGTCCCGACCCAGGAGCCAATGGAGAGTCGAGTGTGCCCCTCCAACGGACACCCTCAGACACAGAAGCACCCCGGACGTCGGAGCCCTCAAATGCTCCACTCCAGGTGGTACCTCCTTCTCCGACTCCTAGCTCCACGGAGGACGTGGTCGAAATGATCAAAGATCTGTGGGAGCGCTTCGAGTCCAAGAACAGGCAGGAGGAGCGCCAGAAGATGGGCATTCCCCAGCCTTATCCCCTTGAGTGGAACAAGGTGGTTTATCCCCCAAAGTATAAACCACAAACACTCACGCCGTATGACGGGAAGGACTCTCCACGACGGTACCTGACGTACTTCCAGTCGCAGACAGGGCATCTTCCAAAGGAGGACGCGCTCCTCACCAGCATCTTTGTTGGGGCCCTGAAAGGGGTGGCGTATGACTGGTACTGCAGCCTCCCCGATCATTCCATATCGTCCTTCGACGACCTGACACGCCTCTTCCTCGACCGCTTCTACGACGGTGGGAAGGACATGACGATGGCGTCTCTCATTGAGATACGCCAGAAGGACAAGGAAACGGTTCGGGCATTCATCGAACGCTTCCGTCAGGCCTGCTTCAGGCTACCTCCAGGCATGCCAGAACATGCGCTTCTCTCCGCTTGCAGTATGAACATGCTGCCTGCAGTAAAGCTCTGGCTTAACTCTACTCCCCCTCCCGACTGGAGCTCCCTAATCATTGAAGCTGAAGCTGCAGAGAAGAAGGCGGCCAATGCACGTCTTCTGGGTGTTAGCTTCCCCGCCTTTGACGATAAGGGGAAAAAGTCCGCAACCAACAACTCCGGACGAGAAACAAAGGGGAAACAGGCATTGACTGTTAATGCCTCGAAGGGCGCATCTGCGCCTACTCAAAAGCCTCCACTGGTACCAAGACCCAAGGAGGTGTATTCATTCAATGATGACGACACCCTGCAACTCTTTGAGATACTGAAGCAGGGTGACAAGATCAAGCTTCCGGACCCGAAGCGGCCCGATGAAGTCGGAAAAGTGGACAACCCGAGGTACTGTCACTACCATCGGTTTGTCGGACACCCGACTAAGGACTGCTACGTCCTCAAAAATTACATCCAGCGCATGATCAATGTGGATGTAATCTCCGTCGACTACGAAGAGAAGACGGTGTCAGCTAATGTGGTGTCACTTCAGTTCGGCACCTTGCCGCCGACTACCACACAAGATGGCGTCGTCCCCATCCCTAAGGCGACAATGGAGGTAGTGAATTTGTCACCCACCCGTGACAATATGAATGGACTTGTCCCACTCACCACATCTCGAGGAGAGGTCCTCTGGGTTCACCCTGACCTCGTCTCCGAGGTAACTCAACCGGAGGTACGCCCTACCTCCAAAGCAAAAGGCAGGAAGATCAAGTCTTGCCGCACGATCTCTTCTTCAACGGAAGAGGCGCTTTCTGTGCAGACACGTGCACAACAGAACTCCCAGCCCGGTGAAGCTGCCGCCGAAGTGGTGCCTCCTGGCACCATCCCTGAGGAGGGTCCATCCAAGCCCTCAGCAGCCAATAAACAAAAGCAAGTGGAGGCCCGTTTCGACAGACCTCTGCGGAAAGAAAATGCTTCGGGGCTAGCCAAGCCCCACAATTTTGACATTCTGGCACAACTGGCCAGTACTCCTGCACGCCTGTCTTTGTTCGAGCTCCTGCGTCTCTCCAAGGACTCCCGAGAAGCTCTCTGCGAAGCTCTGAAGGATGCCGAATCCTTTCTCAGTCAGGTCAAGCAGCCTGAAGACCTCCCCACTACTTGTGCACACTGTCATTGTGCGGATGAGGTTATCCCAAACATAACCTTCACCCAACAAGACATGCTGCTCAAGCTTCACCGACATAACCGACCGTTGTATTACACAGCGTACATCGGTTCGGTAAAGGTGAGCAGGATTCAGATCGATCCGGGGTCCTCCCTAAGCATCATTCCAAAGGCGCTGCTATCAAAGCTGGGGATCCCAATGTACCGGCTGGCGCCCTCCAATACGACCATCAGCGGCTTCAACGCCAGCAAGAGCGAGCCACTGGGCAAGATCCGGCTGAAGTGTCACATCGGTAGCCTCAAAACTGAGGTGACTTGTTATGTGGTGGATGCCGAGGTCAACTACAACATCTTACTCGGACGACCATGGTTACATGAGTACATGGTGGTACCCTCCACGCTCCACCAATGCATGAAATATGTATCCACCAACGGCGTCATCCGGACGGAGTTTGCAGATATCGATCCCTTCAAAGGGATTGAGGCCTACTTCACCGATTCCGACTTGTACAAGCCACTTGACGAGGAGGAAGCCAACGACGCCGATGATGAAGCAGAGACGGCAACAGAGCCGGACTTGGAGCCCGAAGTGACTCCTGACGCCCCCTTGAAAATCCGTCTGAAGGGGAGACCACCCCAGAAGGCGCCTCCAATGAGCATCAAGCTATCAGGAAAAGCGCCAGCTCGCGAAGCTCCCCTGAAGATACGCCTCAAGGGGAAGCCACCACAAACAGCGGCTCCCCTGGTGGTAAAATTACAAGGGAAGGCGCCACTCATCGAAGGCGCAACTGAGGCACCCCTCAAGGTGCGTCTTAAAGGCAAGCCGTCGCAGTCATCCAAGATGCCGTAGAGGGCTCACATAACCCTCTCAGACCCCAAAGTCAGAGCGGTGGAGGACTCTCCTGATCCGGCCCCAGTGCTTACAGATGAGGAGCTTGGCGAATATATCTCTGCTGATGTAGACGCACCCTCCTTCGACAATGTAATCCCACGGGATAAAATCTCGTACTTTATCAATAATAGAGTGTCTTTCAATTATTCTTGTCTTCCACACTGGAATGCCATGTATACATTAGACAACGCTCTACGGTCGTTGCAAACACAAGTAACGACCGTCTACCACAATCAAATAGTCCCGTCTCAAGGAGTCTTCATAGTCCCTCCACGAAGCCGAGACGAAGGCACCATCATCTCGGGCAAAATCGAGCGTCGTCGGAACCTCCCGTCAATCGAGCCCGAACCTGATACCGGCAGAGTACAAGTCTATCGATACACGGATGCGGCTAAGCACATCATCCAAAAGATGGGCTACGACCTGAAAAGCAATAAAGGCCTAAACTACGGCAAGGGTCGGCATCTCCCTGTCTGGCTTTCGATGCCCAATGAAAAGCCACAGGATTACTATAATCGGACTCGACGGGGGTTAGGCTATGTCACGCCGCCATCAACTCCAGAGAGTTCAGACGCAGAAGACATAGAACATTCCCACTCGTCTGAAGCATCGACGTGGGATTCCGATACCAGTATCGGATCAGTCTTCAGGAAAGAGCTGTCAGCTAACATGACATCGGCGCAACCTCAGAAGGATGAAGGCGAGGACCAACCGCCGGAACCCTTCGAAGAAGAACCCTGGGCTCAACGCCTAGGAGAACAATGGGAGTCTCGTTTCGAGTTACGAGAACCTCCCACCGAAGACGAAGTCGAGCAGATCGACCTCGGGGATGGGTCTTCTTCTAAACCCATCTTTATCAGCAAAAGCTTGGAAGGAGAAGACCGAGAATCTTTAGTCCAACTGGCTAAGGAGTATATCGACGTCTTCGCCTGGAGCTACGAAGACATGCCGGGTCTCGATCCACAGATCACGATGCATAGGTTGAACATCTTACCAGATGTCAAACCTATCAAACAACAATAGCGACGCTTCCGCCCGGACATGATGAACGCCATCGACCAGGAGGTGGACAAGCTCTTGACCAGTGGCTTCATCCGTGAGGAACAACACCCGGACTGGGTAGCCAACGTCGTCCCTGTCACCAAGAAGAACGGGAAGATACGAGTCTGTATCGACTTCAGGGATCTCAACTCTGCTTGCCCGAAGGATGAATTCCCGCTCCCAATCACCGATGTAATGATCGACAACACATGTGGCTTTGAACGCATGTCCTTCATGGACGGGTATTCAGGCTACAATCAAATCAAGATGTTCCCCGATGACGCAAAACACACGTCATTCAGGACTCCGAAAGGTGTTTTCTGCTACACAGTAATGCTCTTCGGCTTAAAAAATGCCGGTGCAACGTACCAGCGAGCTATGAGCACCATCTTCCGTCAACATCTTCGCAAGACAGTTGAGTGCTATGTTGACGACATTGCAGTCAAGAGCCGCCTCAAAAGAGATCACCTACAAGACCTGAAGACGGTCTTCGATCTCATGCGGGCACATCAACTCAAAATGAACCCCGCTAAATCCTTCCTGGGGGTTTCTAGCGGCAAATTCTTGGGCTTTGTCATCACGGCAAAAGGCATTCATGTCGATCCCGAGAAGACTAAAGCCATCCTCAACATGGACCCTCCGAAGAACCTTCGAGAACTTCGGGGCTTACAGGGACGTCTGGCATACATCCGGAGGTTCATAGCAAACCTCTCCGGTAAATGTCAACCCTTTACTCAGCTCATGAAGAAGGGAGTCTCTTACGTCTGGACAGAGGAGTGCCAAAAGGCTTTCGACGACATCAAGGCTTACTTGACAAGCCCGCCAGTCCTAGTGGCACCTGTCGCCGGCAAACCCTTCCTCCTCTACGCCCGTGCCATGGATCATTCCCTCGGCGCTTTACTCGCTCAAAACAGCGATGCAGGCTACGAGCAAGCAATCTACTACCTCAGTCGAACACTCATCGGGACCGAACACCGGTACAACCCCGTTGAAAAGGAGTGCTTGGCTTTGGTGTTTGCCATTCAGAAGACTCGTCATTACGTCTCGGGCCAGACAATTCACGTCATCTCCCGAGTCAATCCACTCAGAGTTCTCATGACGAAGCCAGGGTCATTAAACTCCCGGCTGGCTACATGGGCGATCCTACTAACGCCATACAACATGGTGTTTGTCCCGCAGAAGGCGGTCAAGGGTCAGGCCCTGGCTGACTTTTTAGCTGCACACCCCATCCCAGAGTCTTCAAAACTCTATGAAGATATCCCGGATGAAGTCCAAGAATCAAACGTCACTGAAGGAAGCCCCGTTTGGCGGATGTTCTTCGATGGCGCTTCAAGAACGGGCCCCAACGGCCAAATCATCGCAGGAGTGGGGGTAGTCTTGGTCTCCCCCGATCAGCTGGTCATCCAGCGCGCATACTCTCTTTCGAAGCCGTGCTCCAATAATGTTGCTGAGTACAACGCACTCGTCATGGGACTCCAGCTAGCACAACAGCTGGGGGTGGATCATCTGGAAGCCTACGGCGACTCGAAACTCGTCGTAAACCAGATTCGGGGGCAATACGAGGTTCGCCATGAAGATTTGATCCCTTACCATGAAGTTGCATTGAACATCATTTCAACCATCACTGGGTTCTTCATCGAACATGTACCCCGTCTACAAAACTTGGAGGCTGACGCCCTGGCTGGCCTCGCAGCCTCATTGGCCGCGCCCCTTGGGACTCAACACTATGTCACGGTAATTGGCCGAGACTTGATTTGTCCCAGGAACAACCTATGTTTGCAAATGGCTCACGCCATGTCGACAAACACTGATGTTAATGTCCGAGATTGGAGATTCCCGTTCATCGACTTCGCCGTCTACGGAATCCTTCCGGAAGATCCGAAGGAAGCCGTCTCAGTCAGGAGACGCTCTCTTCGATTCTACTACGATACAGCTACTAAAACGCTGTACCGACGCTCCTTCGACGGGCTTCTCCTGCGATGCCTGTCTAACAAAGAAGCGGCCGAAGTTCTTCGAGAAGCTCACGACGGAACTTGCGGAGCTCACCAACCGGGTCCTAAGTTGCAAGATCGACTGCGACGTATGGGCTACTACTGGCCAACCATGGTTGCCGACGCAGTGGAATATGCTAAGAAGTGCCATGCATGCCAACTTCATGCAGACTTCATACATACACCGTCTGAGCCGCTACATCCTACAGTCGTCTCCTGGCCCTTCGAAGCCTGGGGCATGGACATTGTAGGGCCAATCACCCCTCCTTCATCGAGAGGACACCGCTTCATCCTGGCCATCACCGACTACTTCTCCAAATGGGCAGAAGCAGTTCCACTAGCAGAAGTAAAAAGCTCCAGGGTGGTCAGCTTTATCAAACACCATGTCATTTACCGTTTCGGGGTACCCCGGCGGATCATCCATGACAATGGTCCTCAGTTTATCAGCCACATTTTCAGCAGGTTCTGTGACAAGAATCGCATTCAGAACGTGGCCTCAACCGCCTACAATCTGGCAGCAAACGGATTGGCCGAGGCGTTCAACAAAACTATCGTCAGGCTACTCAAAAAGGTTGTGTCATCCAACAAACGCGACTGGGACGAAAAGCTTGGCGAATACCTTTGGGCCTACCGCACAACGGTACGGACCCCAACAGGCAATACTCCATTCTTCCTGGTCTACGGGAGCGAAGCAGTACTGCCTCTCGAGATACAGATACCTTCGCTCCGCGTGGCAATCACAAACGATCTCACAGAAGAAGACAATCAACGTCGTCGTCTGCGGGAACTGGAGGCACTTGACGAAAAGCGTCTCCTAGCTCAACAACGCATCGAACTTTACCAAGCCCGTATATCACAGGCTTTCAACAAGAAGGTCAAGCAAAGAACTTTCCAAGTTGGCGACCTGGTTTTAGCAGTCAGAAGGCCAATGGTGTTAACTCATAAGACACCAGGGAAGTTCGAGCCTAAATGGGAAGGACCCTTCATCATTGAGACAGTATACTCAAACGGCGCTTACCGGCTCGCCAAACCCAATGGGGACTTGTTCATGATGCCCATCAACAGCAAGTTTCTAAAGAAGTACTATTCTTGACATCTTCCAAGACATGTATTTCCCCAAACAACCTCTTTTCACAAAATCAAACGCTTCCGGAACCCAGCTGTTCCGTGGCATCCTTCCGTAGAAAGATAACCACGTCCACATTACCTCTGAGTTGTCTCTCTACATCCTACAAAGCGGAACCTTACATTTCGTAAGCTTACGCTATCCTTCATGTTTACCACGTCCACATTACCTCTGAGTAAACATCCCGTACAAACAACTCCTGTGTTGTCGTACATTGATCGCAGAACTTCCACGTCCACATCACCTCTGAGTTGTTCAGCGTATCCTTCAGGATCATTCCTACCACGTCCATAATACCTCTGAGTAGGGAGATTCTATCATTCGAACCCAATGATTGCCATGTCCACATCACCTCTGAGCAAACATATTGGTTCCGTCAAACTTATTATCTGTACCTAAAAACCAAGGTGCGCAAAAGATAATAAGTCCACACAAATCATCAAGTTCATGATAACAAAAAATGAACACATCACAAAAAGGTTGTGTATTTTTTTATTTTCTAGAAAAGAGAGAGTACAGAAATACGCTATTCCCCCCAGCAAGAGTTACAAAAAAAAGCAGAGACTACAATCCCTAAACATCCCCAGCGGAATTTCCATGTCCATATTACCTCTGAGTAGTTTCGCGTATCTCCCTCCAGAGTCATTCCTACCACGTCCATACTACCTCTGATAGGATTGTCACACCTAAACAGCTCTACCATTCATGCTTCTTGTTCAAAGTATTTCAAAACTTGTCCAAAAGTTTTAAAAACTTTGAAGGGGGTCTTGTAGAAGCATGAAAAAGAAGGGATCTTTCTTTTAATCCCACATCAGAAAGGAGAAGAAGGGAGGCCTCATTCCACTCTATATATAGAGACCTCTTGCCTCCTTTGAAAAGGCACCAAAAATAAATAAAGAAAAGGGAGCCCGTTATCCAGGGAGCCCGTTCGAGCCACAAGTTGCAGTTGTTCTTCTCTTCTTCTGGGTCGGCTGCAAGCTCTTCACTCGCTGTCATAGCGAGGATAATTTGGACTCTGAGTACTATGCGCCCCACGGACTGGCACGAAGAAGTCCAAGGCGGCACGGGCCATGAGCCGCAAACGTGCTATGCCAATGGCAAACCAGAAACATGCGCTCACAATCATGCGCGCTGCTGATGGTAAGCTGTATAAAGTCGACTCGGGTGCTGCGGTGCCAGAAACGAGCCGACCTTCAAAGTCCTTATCTCACTTGGGTGCATCTATTACGTTCACAACCAAGTCGAGCAAGGCAAACCCAGTGGTCTTGAACTCCCGCGCCTCCTCTGGTTGTGCGTTTGAGGTCCGTTCAAGTCACTTCAAATGCTGTGGTTCCCCCACTACTGATCGTGATGCCTGCTTGGTATTAGATCAGGGGGCGCAGCACTCACTTGACCACCCCGACGCTTGGCCTTGCCATGCGCCTGATGGGGGTGTAAAGGTGGCACTCTCACTTGACCACCCTGACGCTTGGCCTTGCCATGCGCCTGAAGGGGGTGCGAAGGTGGCACTCACCTCCAACGATCTGCGCAACGTGATCACTCACAAACGTCGATCAGGAGAGCCGACCAACAAGCATAATGTACCCCTCACAGGGCACACTTGTGCTACGGTCGCCATCAACTGCTGCTACCATAAGACAGTGGCTCCACCACCAAGACAGTCTGTGTTCAAACAGTTGCAACATGCTGTACCTGTCTTCCAGCGCATCACTCCGCCCCGTCAGAGTGAACCACTTCCTGGGGCTCTTCCATCATAATGAGGCTTAGGCACATCTATGTCCATTCCAACTCGGTGAATCTCAGTCTTATGAAGGAGTTCACCATCAAAGCTTCTTCGAACAAAGAGAATCATCATCCACAGTACAACGTCTTGCCAAGGAGGAGGATCAGTCGAATCCATCTTCGTCGAGAAGTCAAAGGAAGAGACAACAAAACTCTCTCAAACTGTTGCTATTCATAGGCCAGGGCAAATCAAACCCATGCGCCAAGTGGCAACCTTCCCGAAGTCGGTGCAATGAACTTGTATTTATGATGAATGAACTCGCTAAGTCGGAGAGCCATCAAAGCTCCGAAGAACTCAATAGCCGGACCAATGGAGATGCGCCATGCAACAGACGCGCCGGTCAGACAGCGCATCACACAGACGCGCCTTTCAGTACCAGGCGCATCACAGAGGATGCGCCCCCACACATCCCCATACCGAGTGGAATGCCAACCGACGCGCCCACTCAGCTGTCCATCGAATGTCACAAACATTAAATGCTGAACTGACAGAGTTGGCAGCACGCCTCCCAAAGTCTGAACAGTTGACAGCTTTATTCAGAAAACGAAGCGTCGGCAACGTCAGCATCATCATGACTTTATTTCGACGGCTACTGCCATGTGGCCACTCCACCATCAGCATGCGCCTCTACGGCCATGCGTCCATCAGCATACGCCTCTACGGCCATGCGTCCAAATCAGTATGCGCCTCAAAAGCCATGCGCCTCAGACTGCTCTCTGATCCCGAAAGACAGAAGGAAAGTCGCCTGCATGCGCCTCAAAAGCCATGCGCCCCAAATGGTTTGTAACTCCTAAAGGTTATGAGCCGCAGCCTCCTCCTACGCCCAATCCAAGGCACAGCTCACCAGATCACTTCTCTCCACCAAATCCGAGATCTTCGAACCATGAGTCGACGACACGTGTCTTTTGACTCAACTCATCCAAGATTTCAGCAACGGAAAGATCTTCTCTCTACTACGTGCCGGCTCACAACAGCAGTATGAAGAGTTCTCCCCCTCGATCAGGGCGCAGCATCCGTGCGCCTCTATCAGCAACCTCCACGTGGCATCCCCACACCGGCGCATCCTGCATGCGCGCATGAGCAGCCAGCCTGTAAAACTATAAATAGAAGGGTCATCTCCTTCACACATACACAGAGACTCAGAACACACAAGACTCAAAAAGAATCCACAACAGAGAATCACCAGAGAGGCAGTCCTAGACACTCAACGTCTTCCTCCTCTCAGCAAGCTCCAGCACCCAGAGCAATCAACACCTTCAGAGAACCGATAACCGCCGTCAGCCGGTCAACGGAGTCAACGCATTACCACTCGCTCCATTGGCACTAAGGACCCAGCTTAAACAAAAGTGTACTCCTAGGACTACATCTAAGTCCTATATTGTATCACTGTTCTGTTTGTATTAAGATTTCAATCAAAACAATTTTAATGGCAAACAGTTGTGTGATCAAATTCCCATATTGTTCTACTGTATATATTGTTCATAACTATACCCTCGCCTCACGACGGGTAAAGTCTGACCCTACATCGTTCATAGCTTTCCATGGTGACCGGCCTTACCGTTCTATTGTACTCATTGTTCATAGCCGGTCGGATGGAAAGCCTGATCATGTTTCCCAAGCCGATCATATAACGCTCTAATAATTCAAATCACATTTTATATTTACTTTATCTTATCGTATATCCTGCTCTGTTCTACATTCAGTATTTTCTCACCATGCCATGATATACAGTTACTCACATGCTCTACTTGCCTTTACATTGTACCTTGATTGGAGACTAAGTTCTGCTCGGAAGAAGAGTTACAACCCCGGTCCTTGTTTGGTTTAAGGGTTGTAACTCGGCTTCCGAACAGTTCTCAAGTTTTCATATATCTTTGTCTTGTAGTTCATTATACTGTCTCTTATAGAATTTGTCAATTCATATGGAACTGCTGTTAGTGTTTGTACTTGCTCATTTTTCTGACAGGATACCGTTATGATATATTACAGATGACTCTGAGGCGGACTGCTCGACCTATTATGGGCTCGAGTCTGATGGAGTAGCCTTAGATCGTGGCCTTATAGTAGAGCCACTAGATTTTGTACTTCCAGAGTAGTGTAGGTTAGCTAGGTTTGACTGGACTGCGATCCAGCTAGCTTATCAGACTGTAGTTCTATATTCTATTTTGATACCCTGTGATGTATATATCTGGGCTTGTATTGGACTCTGCACTTATTTACTCTTTCATCTATCATATGTCTTTCCTCTGAGCTATCTACCTTAGTTTTATTCTGTGATTGAGACTGTATTGTTATGTCACCTCCATTCGGAGAGTATATACTGTACAGGTATATTTTAACTGTTAGTTGTAGGCATTTACAGACCCTATATACAGCGTTCTACCGCCGATACTGCGGCGTAGGCTGGACGTAACCACGTGCTCGTGCCCCTCTTCAGGGTGCGGGTCGTGACACGTTTTTGTGGTGGCCCACGCAGGTCCGGTGTCGCAATTAGTGTGATCTCGTAATGGTGCTCGACTTAGAGTACTAATTACGAGCCTGCGATTAGGACGTAGGACCAAGGATATGATAGGAGTTTCTCAATTACACCTAGGAAAATTTTCCGATCTTGATTATCATGATTACTCCCCTTGTATTAAATTAACTGTCCTTCTTTGATAATCTACTCATGTGCCATATTGATCTCTTTGTTTCAATTCGTCTCCAGGATGACGAAGACACACCCGCAGGCCACTGGATCGAGTAGTTTGCCTGAGAGATCTGATCAGGCAGAGGAGGAGGTTCACGAGACTGCCCCCAGTGATTCTACTATTCTGGAGACCCAGGCAGTTGCACAGGGAGGTCTACTACCTCCACCCCAGAGGGTTACGGCCGTTCTTCCAGAGATACAGCCGCCACCACCACCGATACCGACGGATACACATCACATGTTCCTTCTCCTTCAGCAGATGATGGAGACGCAGCGGGCCCAGGCAGAGGCGTCGCAGCGCCAGTCGGAGGCGTCACACCGACAGATCGAGATGCTGAGACAGAGTATGGAGAACTCGTATCAGCTTGCCCTAGCAGCAGTAGAAAGAGTGGCACCGGGTACGGTGTAGGGCCCTACTGGCCAGCAGCCGTACCAGCAGCAGTCCAGGCCGGGGACAGTATTGGACTTCAGGAAGATGAGCTCCAGGGACTTCACAGGCACGGAGGGCATCCTCTATACAGACGACTGGCTAGAGGATGTACAGCGGAGCATGGAGCTGGCAGAGCTTCCTAGAGCGCTTTGGGTTTCGGCCGCAGCCAGTCGATTCTTCGACATTGTGCTGACATGGTACCGCACGGATCCTCGTGCGTCGGTGAGAGGGCTGACTTAGGAGAACTTTCGAAGGCTCTTCAAGGAGAAGTTCTTCCCGGACGTGGCTCTTACAGCATTGGAGGGCCAGTTCGTGGGTCTAGTGCAGGGGAACTCGTCGGTGGACGAGTATGCAGCTGAGTTCTTCCGCCTTAGCAGGTTTGCTCCCGATATGATCCAGGATGAGGGGCAGAAGGCTCGTAAGTTCCACATGGGACTTATTCATGCAGTGCGCACCCACACCTCAGGTTGCCGTGACGCGACGTTCGATCAGATATTGATGGACGCGCAGATCGCAGAGGAGGACTTCGGCCTCAAGCCGAAGAGGAGCAGTGATACCATGGGGGCGAGTTCCAGTGCGGGACCGACCAAGCGCCCCCACATTCAGCAGCAGCAGCAGAGGCCGTTTCAGCAGCAGCCTCTGTTGCAGATTCAGCAGGCACCAGCGCGTACCCAGCAGCACCAGGGACAGGGACAGGGCCAGAGACAGGCCATCCAGTGTGCCTTCTGCAAGAAGATGGGGCACACCCGAGAGGATTGTAGGATGAAACAGGGAGTTTGTTTATTCTGTGGAGCTCCAGACCACCAGGTAAAGAACTGTGCTGCCCGTGCAGCCAGACAGGCAGGCCAGGACGGAGTGCAGCAGG
This sequence comes from Iris pallida, assembly GCA_029216955.1. Classification (NCBI taxonomy): domain Eukaryota; kingdom Viridiplantae; phylum Streptophyta; class Magnoliopsida; order Asparagales; family Iridaceae; genus Iris; species Iris pallida. The sequence continues at coordinate 21,598,667 of JANAVB010005599.1, forward strand.
CTAGAGGAGGCCAGCAAGGGCGTGCTTTCGCCATGACAGTTGAGCCCACTCAGGCAGTAGCAGAGCAGATAGCAGGTTCCAATCTTTCGATCTTCTTTCCGCATTTGCCTTCTTATAAACTGTCTTGAAATTCGATTCTATCTGTTCTTTGATCGTTGGATGAAAATTGTTCTTGTGATGTGATTTCCTTCTGAGATAAGTCGTATGGGCTAGGTCGCCTCGATTATGAGATTTCAGAATACTCTAGGGTCATGCTAGCAGGCATAGTGAGGACATATAGTCGGATTATGGTCGTATTTCTTGGGTGTGGAAATTTAAGGTTTTCGCTGCCAAGCTAGCGGCAATGCGAAAATTTTAAATACCATAATTCTAGAGGTATGTACCTTAGTCGAGGACTCTGTGAGTATCGTAGCCTTGCTCACTGGCATGACGGAGATTCTGAGTATCATGATGATTGGACAGACGTATACGATTATCGAACTGCATGATTTTTCTGTGTTTACTTGTTTTAATTTTTGGAGGATGAATTCTTTTAAGGTGGATAGACTTATAGCACCCAGTTTCTATTTGAGAGTAATTTTAAATTTTATAATTTTAGTCATTTATTTCATGCTTGATTTTGAGATTTTAATCATTTAAATTTTAAGCCATGACTTGTGATTTTGATATTTACTATTGTTTGGTTTTAATTTCGAGGACGAAATTTCTTTTAAGGTGGATAGACTTGTCACCCTCACTTTTTCCAATTAGGGGTAAAATAATAATTTTCCATTTTATAATATTTTTGGGAATTTTATTTCATGAATATTATTATTTAATTATTATAGGAGTCGGGTTCGAATTTCATCGCATTCCGAGTTAATTCGGGACCCCGGTGAATTTCGACTTGAGCTGTAATTAGCCTGTTAGCTAACCATGGTCCACCACACTAAACTTTAGGGTTTAAAAGTTTGGACTAGTCCCCCATGAGTAATTTAGTTTAATTATGATTTTTAATTAATTTTAGCATTTTTCTAAAACCCATTTGGATTTAAATTAACATTAGGCTAGTGTAGGGGCAAACTTGTAAATACAAGTGCCCCTACCATGACCACCATGGCCGGCCACCTATAGGGCCACCTCCCCCTCCACTTCTTTTACTTCTTCACTAAGTTTCTTCTTCTCTCTTCATTTTTTTTTCCAACTCCTTCTTCTTCCTCTTCCAACTCCATTTAGGTATAATTTTAATTCTCATTTTATTACTCATATGCATTTAACCCCTTCACAATAAATGGAGAGGAGAAGATTCTCTTCTATTTACCCACAAATTTGTAGGTTTTCCCTAGAAAAAAATAGGTTGATGATTTATTAGGATTTAATCTTTTGAGAGTGGTATATATATATATATATATATATATATATATATATATATATATATATATATATATATATATATATATATATATATATATATATATATACATACATGTGTGTGTATTATTATATGTATTTGTGTGTGTGTAGAGGAGGGTGATATTGTGTCATGGGGATGATGGTGTTGAGAGAGTGGTGTGTGTGTGTTTGTATTGTGTGAGGATGTGTGTGTGTGTTTATATATATATATATATATATATATATATATATATATATATATATATATATATATATATATATATGAGTGTATTTATATATATATATATATATATATATATATATATATATATATATATATATATATATATATATATATATATATATATATATATATATATATATATAGTTATATGAGTGTATTTATATATATACATGGATGTGTGTACATGGATGTGTGTATATGGATGTGTGTGTGTTATATATATATTTGGAGGGATGGATAGATATCTAGATAGATTATTTATAGATATCTAGTTATATATATATATATATATATATATATATATATATATATATATATATATAGATAGAAAAAAAATATATATATATATAGAGAGATATATATATATATATATATATATATATATATATATATATATATATATATAGATATATATATATGAAGTGTATATATATAGGGAAGTAGAAGAGGAGATGAAGAAGAAGTAGGGGCAGCCACAGCAGCACAGTAACAGCAGTAACAGCAGCAGCAGCAGCACTTGGCTGCTGCCAGGAAACAGCCCCCCCTATGGCCTTTAAGCCTAAACCCCCCCCCCCCCCCCCTTCACCTAAGTATATATGTATATATATATAGATATATATATGTATTATATATGGTTAGAATCGTAGAGAAGAGTAGAAGAAGATTATGGAATGAGAAGTTAGAAAAGGATTTGAGGTTGGGAGGAAAGATTGAAAGAAGTTGGAAGAATAGGAAAAAGGCTAGAATAGAAAAAGGGAAAAATCGAGTTACAGGGCGAAACGGAGCTCGGAGTATCCGATTGAGTTGAAACTTGGCGTGGGGCATGAATACGTGATTTAGATTTTGCGGGTAGGCTTCCGGGTGGAATTCGGGGTTGTAGGGCGCCCGTATCGCGCCGTATCGGTGCGTATCTTGAAATATTCAAGATTTTGACAACGGGCCGTATCATGGACCGAATGTCCACGTTACCTAGGTATTTTGGTAGATATTATATGTATAGGATAGTATCATACTACCCTAGGGAGATCGGGTCAAAATATCAAGCGTAGGTAGGCTAACTGGATAGTTGCCGAAGCTAAAATTTTACCCTTTTTAAGGGTAAAATAGGATATTGGCCTACGGCCAAGATATGAGTTTCGAAGTCCAAGATGGACTTGGATATGGGTTGTAGAGGTTGGTAATAGTTAGAAATAGTCGCCTAGACCTAGTCTTGGCCCCGGTTGACCATGGTTGACTTTTTGGACCAAAAGTCAACTATGGGTCAACGCTTTACCCAAATTAGTCCCAATTTCCATTAGACTTGTGTAGTTGACCAAAAGTCAACTATTAGTCACCATTGACCTAGGGTTGACCAGGGTTGACCTAGAGTTGACCAGAGTTGACCAGTTGACCAAAAGTCAACTGTAGGCCAACTCTTGACCCCGTTTGACTTTCTTTGACTTATTTTGACCCGTGATGACTGGTATGACCTAGGATTGACTTGGTTAGGCTTAGATTGACTTGATATAACTTGATTTGACCTAGATTGACTTGACAGGACTTAGTGTGACTCAATGAGACCTAGTTTGACCTAGATTGCATATCATTCATTGTAAATCATTCCTAAACTTGTTTAGACCTAAATTAACTTACAGTATCTCATATTTAGGTCTTCTGATACCGCTCTGAGCATTGATATACCATACAGCTCAGGACAGCAGGCGAGTACATTCGCTGATAGTTTTCATTGTCTTGATATCTGCTATATCCGATTCAGTTGTAGTGTCTTACTTGATTCCTGACATGATGGTTCACGGACTAGTATATGTCGGATCCTTTCATGAGATGTTGTTCTCGGGTTACTTGGTATATTGGTACATGACTCGACTTGTTACTTGTACTTGTATAAACATGGACTTGGGAGTGGGCTGATCACCTGCTTTTGAATCCCGTGTCATGACGTGTTATGTCCGGATCCTTTATACTATTCGGGGATGGGGAATTATTAGTGGTTGTGTGATCAAATTCCCACATTGTTCTACTGTATACATTGTTCATAGCTATACCCTCGCCTCACGACGGGTAAAGCCTGACCCTACATCGTTCATAGCTTTCCATGGTGACCGGCCTTACCGTTCTATTGTACTCATTGTTCATAGCCGATCGGATGGAAAGCCTGATCATGTTTCCCAAGCCGATCACATAACGCTCTAATAATTCAAATCACATTTTATATTTACTTTATCTTATCATATATCCTGCTCTGTTCTACATTCAGTATTTTCTCACCATGCCATGATATACAGTTACTCACATGCTCTACTTGCCTTTACATTGTACCTTGATTGGAGACTAAGTTCTGCTCGGGAAAAGAGTTACAACCCCGGTCCTTGTTTGGTTTAAGGGTTGTAACTCGGCTTCCGAACGGTTCTCAAGTTTTCATATATCTTTGTCTTGTAGTTCATTATACTGTCTCTTATAGAATTTGTCAATTCATATGGAACTGCTGTTAATGTTTGTACTTGCTCATTTTCCTGACAGGATACCGTTATGATATATTACAGATGACTCTGAGGCGGACTGCTCGACCTATTATGGGCTCGAGTCAGATGGAGTAGCCTTAGATCGTGGCCTTATAGTAGAGCCACTAGATTTTGTACTTCCAGAGTAGTGTAGGTTAGCTAGGTTTGACTGGACTGCGATCCAGCTAGCTTATCAGACTATAGTTCTATATTCTATTTTGATACCCTGTGATGTATATATCTGGGCTTGTATTGGACTCTACACTTATTTACTCTTTCATCTATCATATGTCTTTCCTCTGAGCTATCTACCTTAGTTTTATTCTGTGATTGAGACTGTATTGTTATGTCACCTCCATTCGGAGAGTATATACTGTACAGGTACATTTTAACTGTTAGTCGTAGGCATTTACAGACCCTATATACAGCGTTCTACCGCCGATACTGCGGCGTATGCTGGACGTAACCACGTGCTCGTGCCCCTCTTCAGGGTGCGGGTCGTGACATCGGGCAAGCCTATAACTAGTTTCTTGGTCGATAGCCTGGATATGGTATCCATATTGGCATGACCAAGACGCTGGTGCCATAGTAGTCGTTCATCTTTATGAGCAAATAAGCATCTACCTGCATTGTTAGTATTTCTAGACAAATAGAAAATATAAATATTATCCTCTCTTACCCCTTCAAAAGCAATGTCTCCCATTGACCTATCATAAATAAGGTATTTGTTTTGTCCAAAGTTAATGTCATAACCATGGTCAGCAAGATGACTGATACTGAGCAAGTTATGCTTTAACTCGGTCACTAGGCATACATCCTTTATTACGGAAGAGGGAGGATAGCCAATAATACCATTACCTATAATATAACCTTTTAGGTTATTACCGAAGGATACATATCCTTCTCTCTTCATCGATAGTGATGCGAAAAGATGTGCGTCTCCCGTCATATGCCGCGAGCATCCACTATCGAGAATCCACTTACTCTTAGTTGAGGAGGGAAGGTCCACCTACATCAAGAGTAGATGTGACCTTTGGTACCCAAGTTCTTGAGGGTCCTGAAAAGTTAGTTTTTGGAAACCATGCATATATCTTTCTATCTACTAATCTTCTAATTCTACATTGTGGTGATATGTGTCCATGTAAACCACAATAAGTATATATAGCATTCCTATTTACATTAGGAGCATGCTGATGATGTCTATAATGAGGAGAAGTATGATGATTAGCATGGTGATGATGACTATGCATAGAGTGATGTGGAGTGGCATGGTGATATTGTCTATGTGGAATATCAGAGTAATATAGAGTAGCATAGTGATAGTGTCTATATGGAGCAGCATGGTGATGATGCCTATATGTAGAATGATGTTGATTGTGTCTTTGTGCAACATGGTGATGATTGTATCTATGTGTAACATGATGATTTTGTGACATATGATAATTATTTCTACGTGTATGTGGTTTGTGTCCTTTGTGAAAGTGTGTGTATATGAAAGCATGATTACGTATTGTAGATGGATGATGTGGATGACTAGCATGAGAAGTGTTATGCTTTGTGGGTGTCTCATGAGATTGGGTTTGAGGTTGAACAACCTGTTTTCCCAATTTAGTCTCTAATCTCTTAGAGACAGCCTGCAGTTCAGTAACCTTAGCATTCAAACTATATCTTAGTCATAGAAATCTTGTGTCTACTCTTTTCTTCAGCAAGCATCGTGTTGAGTGTTGTGATTTCTTGTGTTTGTTGCTCAATACATGTTTCAGCATCATAAAGGCTTAGTTTAAGCTTCGATACCTTATCTGTGACTTCCGTGGGTGAAGTGTCTCTAATGTTATCAAGCAATAGAGAAAGTCTTTGAATTTTGACTTCATGACTTTTGATTTTGTCCTTGGCGTGTTTGTATTTACCAATGATATTTTTGTGATCATCGAGCAAATCGGTGAAAGCATCGCCAAGTTCATCAAAAGAGAAGTCGTCAAGAGTTTCGTTTGATACCTTATCGGATGTTGCCATTAGGCACACATTAGCCGTATCTTGAGGAGGGTCCTTTTCTTCCTCGGAGTCACTAGCTTCGCTTTCATGCCAAATGCTTGTGTTGGCATATTTCTTTGAGGAGGTCTTCTTGTATGGCTTCTCATAGCGGTTGCTCTTCTTCAAGAATGTGTTGACACAAAGTCACAGTCAACCAAATATTGACTATATTGACCAAATAATACTTGTATAAATTCAATACGACACACGACGACTGCATTCAGTTCAAGACAGATGACAGCTCAGTCTTCAGCTCTCAGTGTGTTCTGGAGTCTGTATTTTATGATTTCATTGAGTCTAGATTTATGTACTCTGAGTTATGCTGAGCTCTTGGAACTTAGTATACAAGCCTACCCAAAATCCCAAGCTCCACCAAAACCAAATTGCCCACAAGTCCCTCTTAGGATCATTCTGTGCTCTGGAGACAGAGTTCGGGCCGAACTCTGCCTCCACACAGAGTTCGGGCCGAACTCTGTCCCCTAGAAATCAGGAACCCTAATTTTAGGGTTAGCTGTTTGCTAGCTGTCCAACGGCCAAATTTTTGAATTTCCTTACCCGAATTCTGGCCGAATTCTGTCCCTAAAATCAGTATAAATAGGGCATGAATTCTCTCATTTTGACTCACTCAATCTTCTCTTCTCTTCTCTCCTACAAGCTCTATAAGCCATACCCTTCCCATCTACTAGCCACAAGCCTCCTAAGTCTCGAGTGCTCAGCATCTCTCATTTAGGATTCTTGTGCAAGAGTAAAGAAATCGCTTGGACAATTCCAAGCAAATCGCCACTGCGATTCTCTGTAAGAAGTTGACGTGCTCTTCTGAAGAAAAGGCACGGGTTGTAAGCTACTATTTCACAAATAGTGGATTTAATCCTGAGCTAGAGTTCTCAGGCCTGGACTAGTCCTCCACGAGGGAAACCAGGTTAAAATTGCTGTGTTTGCGTATGCTCTCTTGTCTTTCATTTACATTCCGCATTTTACTCTGACTATTCATTGTTAGTGAAAGAGTTAATTTTTTAATTGGTCATTATACATACATACTCTATTCACCCCCCCTCTAGAGTTGCCAAACTGTTCTTCAATTGGTATCAGAGCTCTGTTCTCTTTATAAGGACTAACATCCTAAGAGCTGATCCATGGCAACCACACAATCCTTGATCTCCAATCATGGTGAAGGTCAGTCCACTCATAGGCCTCCCCTATTTGATGGGACTAACTACACATATTGGAAAACAAGGATGAGTTTTTATCTGAAGTCTCTAGACTTTGACCTGTGGACTGTCGTAACTGACGGTTACAAAAAGCCCGCCAGAATAGTTGTCGACGGTGACCTCACTGAGAAGCCACACGACAAATATTCTGTCGAGGAGAAGAAACAGGCAAGTCTAGATGCTAGGGCTATTAATGCTTTATTCTGTGCTATAGACAGGAACGAGTTTAACAGGGTCTCTACATGCACCACTGCTCATGAAGTATGGAGACTTCTGGAAGTGACGCATGAAGGAACCACTCAAGTCAAGGAATCAAAGATAAGCCGTCTCACTCAAGAGTACGAAGCCTTTAAGATGAAGCCAAATGAGACGATCACTCAAATGTTTACAAGATTCCTCGACATCATCAACCCGTTATCCTCGCTCGGTAAGCAGTACTCAAACCATGAGAAGATCCGCAAGCTACTCAGAGGGTTACCAAAGATTTGGAACCCTAAGGTGACAGCCATCATAGAAGGAAATGATCTCACAAACATGTCTATGGAGACTTTGATGGGCAAGCTCATGACTCACGAGCTTGACCTCAAGGACTTCGAAGAGCCTGCTCCGAAGACCAGGGAGATAGCACTCAAAGTCCATCGACGAAAGGTTGATCACGATGAGACTGAAGACGATATCTCAGATGATGAAGACCAAGCTCTCATGGTACGTAACTTCAAGAAATTCCTTCGCTTCAATCAAAGAAAGAAGGAACCACAAGAAGACGATGAAGAAGAGCCAACTTGCTATGGTTGCAAAAAGACTGGACACGTCAGAAGAGACTGTCCGCTCTTAAAGAAGAGCAACCGGTATGAAAAGCCCTACAAGAAGAACTCATCAAAAAGATATGCCAACACAAGCATTTGGCATGAAAGCGAAGCAAGTGACTCCGAGGAAGAAAAGAACTCTCCTCAAGACAAAGCAAATGTTTGCCTCATGGCAAATTCCACCAAGGTATCAAACGAAACTTTAGATGACTTCTCTTTTGATGAACTTGGCGATGCTTTCACCGATTTACTTGATGATCACAAAAAGATTATCGGTAAATACAAGCATGCCAAGGACAAAATCAAAAGTCTAGAAGATGAGATACAAAGAATTTCCTTGCTTCTTAATAATGTTAGAAACACATCTCCCACAAATGACACTGATGAAGTATCGAAGCTTAAATTAAGCTTACATGATGCTGAAGCACGCATTGAGCAACAAACTCAAGAAATCACTACTCTCAATACATTGCTTGCTGAAGAAAAGAGTAGACACAAGATTTCTCTGACTAAGATCTATGGCTTGAATATTAAAGTTGATGAATTACAAGCTGTTTCTAAAAGATTAGAAATCAAATTGGGAAAACAGGTAGCTAAACCTCAAACCCAATCACATGAGCACAACACCACTCATGCTAGTCAACCACGTCACCCTCATACAGCACATAACCATGCATTTATATACACAAACTTTCACAAACCACATGCACGTAAAAATACTCCTCATACTCATCATATTGCACAAAGACACAACCAATATCACTCTACACATAGACAAAGTCATCATACCATACCTCATCAACATGCCATGCCACGTAGACAAAATCATCATATCATGCCACAACAGCACACTATGCCATATAGACAATTTCAGCATGCCACTCCTCACAGTCAATATCATCATGCTATGACACACAGACATCATCATCATGCCACTCACTCTAAGCATAGTCATCATTACCATGCTAATTCTCCATATCATCCTCATCCTGTTGCTCATAGATATCATTCTCATGCTCCTAGTATAAATAAAAATGCCATCTGTACTTACTGTGGAAAACATGGACACATCTCACCACAGTGTAGAATTAGAAGACTGGTAGACAAGAAAATATATGCTTGGTTTCCAAAAACTAACTTTTCAGGACCCTCAAGAAAATGGGTACCAAAGGTCACATCTACTCTTGATGTAGGTGGACCTTTCCTCCTCAACTGAGAGTAAGTGGATTCTCGATAGTGGATGCTCGCGACATATGACGGGAGACGCAAATCTTTTTGCATCACTATCGATGAAAAGAGAAGGATACGTATCCTTCGGTAACAATCTCAAAGGGCACATAATAGGTAACGGTATCATTGGACATCCTCCTTCTCCTGTTATAAAGGATGTCTGCCTAGTGACCGAGTTAAAGCATAACCTGCTCAGCATTAGCCATCTTGCTGATCATGGATATGATATTAACTTTGGACAAAACTGTTGTTATATCTACGATAGGTCAACAGGAGACATTGCTTTTGAAGAGAAAAGAGAGGACAATATATATACTTTCTATCTCTCTACAAATACTAACCATGCAGGTAGATGTTTATATGCCCACAAAGACGAACGACTACTTTGGCACCAGCGTCTCGGTCATGCCAACATGGATGCTATATCCAGGCTTTCTACCAAGAAGCTAGTGAGAGGATTGCCTGACATTACATTCAAAAAGGACACGGTATGTGCCGAATGTGAACTAAACAAGGCAACTAAATCCTCATTTCATTCCATTAACTCTGTAAGTACTACTAGACCCTTGCAATTACTCCATATGGATTTATTTGGTCCTAGTAGAATAGCTAGCCTTGGTGGCAAACTTTATGCTTTTGTTATTGTTGATGATTTTTCGAGATTTACTTGGGTTTTCTTTCTCGCTAATAAGAGCGATGCTATCTCTGTTTTCAAAGTTTTTGTAAATAAAGTTCAAAACGAAAAGGGCTACATGATTACTCGAATCCGAAGTGATCATGGAGGCGAATTCGTAAATTCAGATTTTGAAAGTTTTTGTAATGCAAATGGTTTTGATCATGAATTTTCTTGTCCTAGAACTCCTCAACAAAATGGTGTTGTGGAGCGGAAGAATAGGACTCTTGGCGATATGGCTAGAGTCATGTTGAATAAATTTTCTCTTCCGAAATATTTTTGGGCAGAGGCTGTTAGTACAGCATGCCATATTTTGAATAGGGTGCTGATTCGTCCCATTACGAAGAAAACACCCTATGAGCTTTGGTTTGGGAGAACCCCCAATGTTTCTTATTTTAAAATTTTTGGTTGTAGATGTTTTATCCTTAACACCAAAGACAACTTAGGCAAATTTGATGCCAAAGCTGACGATGGTATCTTTCTTGGGTATGCCGCCAAGAGTAAGGGATATAGAGTTTTCAATAAACGCTCACTTATTGTGGAGGAGTCAACTAATGTGACTTTTGATGAAGATAACAGTGCAGTAAGTACTCTTGATGATGATGTTGTGCCACCAACTTCCTCTACTCCAATGAATACTTCAACTGAAACTAATTCTCTGGAGGGTTTGCCTAAGAAATTCTCATTCAAACCTTCTCATCCAGAAAATTTAGTCATAGGTGAAGTTTCACGTGGAGTTACCACTAGATCATCATTAAGAGACTCTGTTGCTAGCACTGCCTTCATTTCACAAGTAGAGCCTAAAAACATTTCTGAAGCTTTTACTGATGAATTTTGGATCTCTGCTATGCAAGAAGAACTCAACCAATTTGAAAGAAGCCAAGTATGGGAACTAGTTCCTAAACCGGCCAATCATTCAATAATTGGTACCAAATGGGTGTTTAGAAACAAAGTAAATGAAGATGGTTCAGTCACACGTAACAAAGCTCGTCTAGTAGCTCAAGGATACAACCAAGAGGAAGGTATCGACTACGATGAGACATATGCTCCTGTTGCTAGACTTGAATCCATTCGGATGCTTTGTGCTTTTGCCAATCATCAGAACTTTAAATTATTTCAAATGGATGTTAAAAGTGCTTTCTTGAATGGCTTTATTAAGGAGGAAGTTTATGTCAAACAACCCCCTGGCTTTGAAAATCACAAATTTCCCGACCACGTGTTCAAGCTAAAGAAAGCGCTTTATGGCCTTAAACAAGCTCCCAGAGCTTGGTATGAAAGGCTAAGCAGCTTCCTGCTTGAGAAAGGTTTTTCTAAAGGGAAAATTGACACTACACTGTTTATCAAATCTTTCAAAGACACCATTCTATTAATTCAAATTTATGTTGATGATATTATTTTTGGATCTACTGATGAAACTCTTTGTCAAGAATTTGCCAAGTGTATGCAGACAGAATTTGAGATGAGCATGATGGGAGAGCTCAACTACTTTCTTGGCCTGCAAGTAAAGCAACTGGCAAATGGAACTTTCATCTGTCAATCGAAGTATACCAAGGACATGCTGAAGAAGTTCGACCTTGACAACGTCAAACCAATTAGCACGCCAATGGGTACTTCAACCAAACTCGAACCAGATGAGAGCGGCAAACCTGTTGATCAACGTAAGTATCGAGGTATGATAGGCAGCTTACTTTATTTAACTGCTAGTCGCCCCGATATCATGTTTAGTGTTTGCCTATGTGCTAGATATCAAGCAAATCCTAAGGAATCTCACATGACCGCGGTTAAGCGTATCTTTCGATACCTTAAGGGTACGGTTACAGTGGGCCTATGGTATCCCAAGTCAACATCATTTGACCTCATCGGTTACTCTGATGCTGACTTTGCTGGATGCAAGGTCGACCGTAAAAGTACGAGCGGCACGTGTCATTTGTTAGGAAAGGCTCTAGTCTCATGGTTTAGCAAGAAGCAGAACTCTGTCGCACTATCCACAACAGAAGCTGAATATATAGCAGCTGGGCGTTGTTGTGCACAGATTCTGTGGATGAAGCAAACCCTTGAAGACTATAAGTTATCTTTCATGCATATTCCTATATTCTGTGACAATACTAGTGCCATCAATTTGACTAAGAACCCTGTCTGTCACTCACGCACTAAACACATTGAGATCAGACACCACTTTTTGCGTGATCATCAGCAAAATGGCACGATTAACTTAGAATTTATTGACACTGATCATCAGCTGGCAGACTTCTTTACTAAGCCACTATCCGAAGAGCGCTTCAATTTTCTTTGTCGTGAACTTGGAATCTTAGATGAAGCAGTCATAAATTAAAACTCACCTGCGTAAATATCGAGTATATTGTGGTTCCTTACAAAGAATTTGGTATGGGTACAAGCCGAAAGGGTCCTTCTGACAACAAGGCGTAAAAGCCTAAGCGACACGGTGCACTAGTCCTCAGGACTACCGCTAGCTGGGATCCGGCCCCTGCAGCTAACCCATGGCAAATTTGGACTATTGAACCACAGTATATGTCCTTATTTATTATATGGCTTGTTTCAATTTAATATTGCCTAATTGACATTTTCTAAAAGTTCATTCTATTTTCTGTATACCTCTCTATCTATTTCTTTCATTCAACACTCTTTGTTATTCCCGACTGTCATTGAACATTTTCTTCCTGACTTTTGCCTTTTTCAGTTCTGGACTATTGAGCCAGAACTCGGGCCGAACTCTGCCCCTATCAGAGTTCGGGCCGAGTTCGGTACCTAGGTTCCAGAATCGGGATCTGGCTCCACCGTTGGATCTTTTCTAATCCTATGGTCAATATTTCACCCGACCAAAAGACAAAACCCTACTTTATGTCAGGATTCTACCTCTCTCCTTCACTATTACCACCTTTTCTCACCTATACACACTCTTTCCTTGAAACCCTAACCCTAGTTTTTGATCCAGAGTACCCCATTGCTTCTCAAATCAACAAAAAGGTGTCTCCTCTCCATTATCCTCCATTGCTCTTTACCTGGTTGAGGTATCATTCATATTTTTTTTAGTTAAAATCTTTTTATGGCTCCTTGCTTGTTCAATCATGGGAAGAGGATTCGCATTGAGAGTATTTCCTCTTCAGATTCTTCTCCATCAATTGAACAAATCATTGAACTACCTCAACCACCTCACCCTTTATTCAATCCACCTCGTCCTCTACATCCTTCCACTTATGACAATAGACTTTTTGTCTCACTTGATGCATCAAACAACTGGTTTAGTGACTTTCGGAATCGTCAGGTATTCACAGGACATCCTATCAATTTTTCAATATTCTCTCAATATGATTCTTTATTCCATGACCTTTATATTGATGAACTTGTCACTACATCCTCTGCTATTTATCGTCATGCCATTCAAATGTTCTACTGCAACTTAACCTTTGATGATCTTCGTATTTATTCACGAGTTGCTGGTATCGATATCTCATTTGATGACTTTGAATTAGCAGAATATCTTGATCTTCTTGAGCCAAGTTCTTGGGAAAGGCTCGTTGATGCTCGCTCGTTCCATTTTCCCAACGGACTTTCTCTTGAAAGCTTCAAGGACGATTTGTGCACTCCTTACACACGTCCTCGAAAGCTCATGACAAAATATCTCAACCCATATTTTTCTGATCTTCATTGGATCATTTCTAACACCATTCTACCCAAGATCGGTTCCCCTGATGAAATCACTTATCTTGAAATTTCTGCTCTTTATCATCTTCACTTTGGAATTCATTTCAATCTTCCACGTACTATGATGGACTGGATGATTCGCTGTAGGAGGAAACCACGAGCTTTGGTTTATCCTCTGTATCTTCCTATGATCTTTCGTGCTTTTCATATACCACTTGATGCTTGTCCGTTTCTGCCGGCACCTACCTTTCTATCTCCGGCACGACTCCTTCAGCCTGTTGCTGCTACTGATTTGTCTGCTGATGAGGAGCCTAACGCCCCTCCACTCGGTCAGACTGCACCTCCTGCCACCTTGGATTCACTTCAGACTATGCTTCGCGATCGTTTTGCTATTGAGGATGATCGCTGGACGCAGCATGATTACCGTACCACTCTGCAGATTAGTGCCCTTGGGAACTCTCTGCATGATATGCGGTATTCACTTGCTCGTCATCCTGATCTGCATGTGCCTATTGAGCGGGATCCAGCGCGCGCGGGTTATCGCATTGATGATCCGTGGGTCATGCAGTATATGGATCCAGATGATACTTTTGTGGATCTTCAGATGTTCCAGGACCTTTTCGTTGGATCTTTCCCTGGTCCATCAGATGTTCCAGGACCTTCTCGTGCTCCATGATGGAGACTGGCTACTATCTGCTGCTGCTGCTACTGCTGATGGTCTTAGTTATTTTTGCTTTCAGTTATTTAGTTTCTTATGGATTCATGTAGCTGGTTTTATATACTATGTTTATGAGTTGGCCACTTGGTTTGGTGGATGACATTATCTATCTTTATTATCATTCTATGTCAATGCTTATTTTGCTCCATATTATACTGTTTCTTCTCTTAGTGTGGTTGCATTACTATTCATTGTTTCTTATATTGCTAACTGCCAAAAGGGGGAGAAACATATGTATATTTTGTGCTTGTTTTGGGATACTATTACTGGCTCTATGCATTCGTATATCTGTGTATATCTGTGCTTCTTGCTCTGGAAAATATCATCTATCAGATCACAGGAACTATGCAATTTGTACGGGGGAGAGCTATAGCTTCTAGCTCGACACCGCTCATGGTTTACGGGGGAGCTATTTTCGCTTAGCTCAGGCATCGTTTATGGGGGAGCTATGGAGCTATATTACAATCAACTGTGTCCAGGTATGAATATTGAAATATACATATATTATTTTGTCAATTATCAATATGGGGGAGATTGTTGACACAAAGTCACAGTCAACCAAATATTGACTATATTGACCAAATAATACTTGTATAAATTCAATACGACACACGACGACTGCATTCAGTTCAAGACAGATGACAGCTCAGTCTTCAGCTCTCAGTGTGTTCTGGAGTCTGTATTTTATGATTTCATTGAGTCTAGATTTATGTACTCTGAGTTATGCTGAGCTCTTGGAACTTAGTATACAAGCCTACCCAAAATCCCAAGCTCCACCAAAACCAAATTGCCCACAAGTCCCTCTTAGGATCATTCTGTGCTCTGGAGACAGAGTTCGGGCCGAACTCTGCCTCCACACAGAGTTCGGGCCGAACTCTGTCCCCTAGAAATCAGGAACCCTAATTTTAGGGTTAGCTGTTTGCTAGCTGTCCAACGGCCAAATTTTTGAATTTCCTTACCCGAATTCTGGCCGAATTCTGTCCCTAAAATCAGTATAAATAGGGCATGAATTCTCTCATTTTGACTCACTCAATCTTCTCTTCTCTTCTCTCCTACAAGCTCTATAAGCCATACCCTTCCCATCTACTAGCCACAAGCCTCCTAAGTCTCGAGTGCTCAGCATCTCTCATTTAGGATTCTTGTGCAAGAGTAAAGAAATCGCTTGGACAATTCCAAGCAAATCGCCACTGCGATTCTCTGTAAGAAGTTGACGTGCTCTTCTGAAGAAAAGGCACGGGTTGTAAGCTACTATTTCACAAATAGTGGATTTAATCCTGAGCTAGAGTTCTCAGGCCTGGACTAGTCCTCCACGAGGGAAACCAGGTTAAAATTGCTGTGTTTGCGTATGCTCTCTTGTCTTTCATTTACATTCCGTATTTTACTCTGACTATTCATTGTTAGTGAAAGAGTTAATTTTTTAATTGGTCATTATACATACATACTCTATTCACCCCCCCTCTAGAGTTGCCAAACTGTTCTTCAGAATGGACAGTCTTTTCGGACGTGTCCAGTCTTCTTGCAACCATAGCAGGTTGGCTCTTCTTCGCCATCTTCTTGTGGTTCTTTCTTCCTTCGATTGAAGCAAAGGAATTTCTTGAAGTTGCGGACCATAAGGGCTTGATCATCTTCTTCTGAGTTGTCGTCATCCGTCTCTTCGGGTTCAGCCCTCCGTCGGTGAGCTTTGAGTGCGATCTCCTTAGCCTTAGGAGCAGGCTCTTCGAAGTCCTTGAGGTCAAGCTCATGAGTCATTAGCTTTCCCATCAAGGTCTCCATGGACATGGTTGTGAGATCATTTCCTTCAATGATGGCTGTCACCTTAGGGTTCCAAATTTTTGGTAGCCCCCTAAGTAGCTTGCGAATCTTCTCGTGATTTGAATATTGCTTGCCGAGTGAAGATAGGGGGTTGATGATGTCGAGGAATCTTGTGAACATTTGCGTGATCGTCTCGTTTGGCTTCATCTTGAAAGCTTCGTATTCTTGAGTGAGACGGCTTATCTTGGATTCCTTGACTTGGGTGGTTCCTTCATGCGTCACTTCTAGGAGTTTCCACACTTCGTGAGATGTGGTGCATGTAGATACCCTGTTGAACTCATTCCTGTCTATAGCACAGAATAAAGAATTAATAGCTATCGCGTCTAGACTTGCCTGTTTCTTTTCCTCGTCAGAATACTTGTCATGTGATTTCTCAACAAGATCACCGTTGACAACTATTCTGGCGGGCTTTTTGTAACCGTCAGTGACGACAGTCCACAGGTCAAAGTCTAGCGACTTGAGATAAAAGCTCATCCTTGTTTTTCAATACGTGTAGTTAGTTCCATCAAATAGGGGAGGCCTATGAGTGGACTGTCCTTCACCGTTATTGGAAATCAAGGATTGTGTGGTTGCCATGGATCAGCTCTAGGATGTAAATCCTTGTAAAGAGAACAGAGCTCTGATACCAATTGAAGAACAGATGGCAACTCTAGAGGGGAGTGAATAGAGTTTATAGAGAAAATATCCAATTAAAAATTCAACTCTATCACAAACAAAACTAATCAGAGTAAATGCGGAATTTAAAGTGAGAAGCAAGAGAGCATACGCAAATACAGCCGATTTTAACCTGGTTTCCCTCGTGGAGTACTAGTCCAGGCCTGAGAACTCTAGCTCAGGATTAAATCCACTATTTGTGAAATAGTAGTTTACAACCCGTGCTTTTTCTTCAGAAGAGCACGTCAACTTCTTACAGAGGATCGCAGTGGCGATTTGCTCGGAATTTTCCAAGCGACTTCTTCAACTCTTGCACAAGACTCCTAACTGAGAGATGCTGAGCACTCAAGACTTAGGAAGCTTGTGGCTAGTAGATGGGAAGGGTATGGCTTATTTGAGCTTAAGAGAGAAGAGAAGA
The DNA here is from genome assembly GCA_029216955.1 of Iris pallida. NCBI lineage: Eukaryota > Viridiplantae > Streptophyta > Magnoliopsida > Asparagales > Iridaceae > Iris > Iris pallida. The sequence goes on from JANAVB010005599.1 coordinate 21,615,996, forward strand.
GAAGATTGGATGGTTTGAAATGAGAGAATTCTAGGCCTATTTATAGGGTTTTTGTAGGCAGAATTCGGTCAGAATTCGGGTAGAAAATTTCAAATATTTGGCCGTTGGACAACTTGCAACCAGCTAACCCTAAAATTTAGGTTGCTGATTTTTGGGGACAGAGTTCGGCCCGAACTCTGTGTGGAGGCAGAGTTCGGCCCGAACTCTGTCTCCAGAGCACAGAATGGTTCTAATGGACCAATGGGCTTATTTCTGGATGGTGGAGTTTATGGATCTTTGGGTAGGCTATAGGTCAAGTCTCAAGAGCTCAGCATGACACAGTTTACAACAGTCTAGACTCAATAAAATTATAAAATACAGACTCATATACAACTGAATTGTAAAGACTGAGCTGTCGTCTGACTTGAGCTTGATGTAGACGTCGTGTGTCGTATTGAATTATTACAAATATTATTTAGTCAATGTTATCAATATTTGGTTGACTGTGACTTTGTGTCAACAATGTGCCCTATCAGCCTGGGTATCAAGCCTAATTGGAGGTCTCGTAATACCGTTCTTACTAGCAGCACTTTCCCCTAGGTAGAACGATCTCGGTGTCCCTGACATCTTGTTCAAGGAAAACAATCAAACCCGTGCACATGCTATCCATGTCCATGACCATGCCGATGCATACACATCAAAACAAAGTAACGCAATAAAATATCTTCTACTCGCAACATTCTATTTGTCTCGCTCTATCATTACTTATCCGATCAGTATTCGGAATGGCGACCCACATGCCCCAACCTACCGAGGCACCATTCCACATCTAATAAATTCGTAGGCACCATACCCCTTCTAACAGTTCTGTGACATTTGTGCCACAACTGCTCGCTCCTCTGACGAAGCATAACGTCCTCATATCGACAGTTCCGTAGCGTTGTGCCACAACTGTCCACTTCGCATACGAAGCTATACTACATATTCCTTGTGCACTGATGCATGCCTCGACATAGTTATCCGGTGTTCTAAGACTTAGTGTTCAATTTTCTTCAGTTCATGCACTCGATGCTCGCTCCGATCAAGTACTTCAATGTTATAACACAAATCATGCCTTTGATGCAAGCTTCAGTACTTCTATCCAATGTTCTATGACTCATGCACTTGTGTACGCTTTGATGTATTTATTCGATGTTCTATCATGACTCGTGCACTCGATGCACGCTTTACTTCAATTGTATTCGACACACGCTACGACCTCTATCAATCCGAGCTATGCATATGAAATCTGTGTAGTTACAAACATGATATGATACATTAATTTTATTAGAGCATAAAGGAGTAGGAAATAAGGGTCAGACACTGCCTACCTTTACTATTCTGCATACCGCTCGTCGAGCTGATATAGCTCAACCCTTAACTTTATGAATCGGTGCGTTGTACGATCCCCTCATCCGATCTAACCGTATGAGTATTATGCGTTCTTTTGAACTAATCGACTGATCCGGCTTATTATATCCATGCCTCAGCTCGTTGAAAGGAACTCCGCACACAACACATGAAACCAAACAAAATCAATACCTCCTCAAAATGATTTAATACTGTAGGAGCGTAAAAAGTACTTCAAAAACCAAGTCAAAGAAGTTGAGAACTTTACGCAATTCAAACTGAGTCAAAATCAGACTCTATGCGAGCTACTCTATACGCATGCTATTCTCTATGCCAAAAGCTTTTACGTGGGAGTTATCCTCCACTTTTACGCCGGGGACAGACTGTCAGGCCGTATTTAATGCAAGTGATTTAATCTGACACAATAATTTTCTGACAGCAGGATTACACAGAAGCCGAGGAGATTTTTTTCACCAAACCCAATACTCGTCGTATAGTATGCAAATAGGGCTATTTTACGCTCAATAAAACTGCTTCTTTTACGCACGATAGTTATTCGAGCTTTTACGCTCAAGGCTATTGTGGACGTAAAGTCTATTTGGGCTACTTTTTACGCTCAAGGCTATTTTAGCCACTTTATACTGGGAAGTTTATTTTGGGCTATTTTACGCCCAGTTTGCCACTTTACGCTAGGAGTGTATTTTGGGTCATTTTTACGCCCGATCTTTCCTGACCACTTAAGAACGTGGTTTGCCCACGTGGCTTTCATGTCATACTTCTCGAGGAACGTGTGTACGTGCTCTCTCCATTTTGTTGAAGTAGTGGGACACGTGTCACCATGCGTAGAGATCAAACTCTACATGGGACATGTGTCAACGTGCGTAGAGGATGAGTTGCATCGTGGGTGACAGTTACTTGCGTAAAAATCCGATTTTGTTGCTTTTTACGCACAAAGGGTCAAGTCTATAAATAGACTTATTTTTCACATAGACATCATCAAGGGGATCAAAAGAGAGACAGGGAGAGGAGATTCTGAGAAAACTCATATTTTCAGAGTGATGTTCCCAGAAGCATTTCTTCAACTTTTTCTCAAGAACAGGGTAAAGCAAAGCAAGAAAGCATTCGACTGTGCCATCAGTGCCGTTGCTCGATACCTTTCCGGTGACTTAGTTCTTCCGATTGTTCGTCTTCTTCAAGCAGTTTTCTTCATCATCATCGTTTGGTCCAAGGAACAAAGTGATCGCTCTCATATCAGACTTCCATAGCAATACTTCCCAGAACAATTTGTACTTCTTGTACTTTTTCTAGTTTTCTTTCAAAAGCCAAATTTTAGGCATTTTGTTAAGTGAAATAAAATGGCGACTCTGCTGGGGACGACCTTCTCCTCTGACGAGAAGGCAATTGCTCAATATTATGATTTGTCGGTCGGATCGACAAAGAAGACTCTTGTTGTGCACTTCGACCAGACTGTCTACGAAAAAATGCTCCGAACTGGGGGTAGTACTCGCTGCTCCAATGTTCAGAAATCGCGGAAGGCGTGAAAAGTTTGGATTGCCAAGTCCAAAGCATCCTCGGATCTCCCTGCTGTCTCTGAAGGCAAAGGAATCCTTCCTACTCCTGTGGTGGAGACTCCCGTCTGTGACGAGGCAGTCTCTACTTCGGTGATACGCCCTGAGCGTAAAAATCAAGTTTTACGCTCTGAGCGTAAAAATTAAGTTTTACGCTCTGAGCGTAAAAATCAAGTTTTATGCTCTGAGCGTAAAAACCAATTTTACGCTCCGCGCGTAAAACTCAATCTCCCGTCTGTGACGTGGTGGACGCACAAGCTTTACGCTCTGTGCGTAAAAATCAGTCTCCCGTCTGTGACGTGGTAGACACACAAGCTTTACGCCCCGCGCGTAAAAATATGTCTCCGTCTGTGACGTGGTAGACACACAAAATTTACGCTCCACGGGTAAAGGAAAATCTCCCGTCTGTGACGTGGCAGATACTCATGTTTTACGCTCTACGCGTAAAGGTAAATCTCCTGTCTGTGACAGTGTAGATAAAATTCACAACGATGCCTTTGCATCTAAAGTGACTTTACCTTTACGCATGCAGCGTAAAAACATTGTTGGGAAAACTTCAGTTCTCCACCAACAGCCTTCTTACACTGCTTTACGCAAGGTACCAAACCTACAAATTATGCGTAATGCTGATGGAATCCTTTGTGCTCAAAAATCTCAGGATTTACGCACGCAACTCCAAGCGCGTAAAAATGTACAGTTTGGTTCTGCTAATGCAGCCAGTAATCTTCTTTATACACAAGGGACTAAACGTTTCTCTACCCCAAATGTAATAAAAAAGATTACTCCCTCTACTTCTTCTGATTTACGCGAGTTGCTAGTACAAAAGCGTAAAAATAGACAATCTTCTGTGATACTCCCCCAAGAAAATTATCATTGTGAGTGTCACCAGATTGTCATCAAATGTTGTTGTTCGGCTTCTAAACGGTCAGTTTTTGATCGATTAAACTAAAATGTGCCTCAGCAGCAAACTGATGATCAAGAACATGAGTTGTCATATGCGTCAGTCAACATGGCATCTCATACCAACAGAGGACGACGTCCAAGACGCAACTCATCCCAGACTCCTGGTCAACAACAGTTCAACAGACTTCTTGATTCCTTTGAAGGAGTATATCAGAATACTCGATCAAGAAGACAAAGACAGATGCAAACTTCTGATTCAGAAGCTGGGGGTACTCAATCTTTTGAGTCCAAAACTGATAGTGTCGATTCATACCTCTATACCAATCTCTCTGTATCCTCAAGAGAGGTTGAATCCTATGCTATTGGAGATGAACCGGAGACGTCATCTGCTAATACAGAACAACGTCTCTCTGCCGTTGAGCAATCACTAAAGGATATGCTTACCATGATGCAAAGTATGCATCAAATAATAATGACTCAACAAACTGCTCAGCCGGCAGTAGTAATACCGGTGCAGGTAGCAGCACAAACTCAAGATAGTCAAGGGGTTGATATACCTTTGAATAATCAAGAGCCTGCTGTCAATTAAAATTCTGCATCTCCAGATCCTATCATTCCAGAAGATGTGCCACCTCCGGTGGGGGTTACGGTACATCCAACAACTATTCAATCGAATGTGCTTCCTCAAACTAGTGAAGCTATTCAAGCAGTACGTGAGCTCAAAGTACAGTTTGAAGTTCTGAAACACAAGGATCAGCTCCAGAGGTTAGGGATTAAGCAACCTTATCCTCCTCATTGGAATGATGTACCCTTTCTTCCGAAATTCAAGCCACAATCAATGGTGTTATTTGATGGAAAGGCTTCTCCTAGTCAGTATATAAATTACTTTGATATTATGACGGTGCATCTACAGAAGAATGATGCTCTTCTCACTCGAGTTTTCATCGGGTGTCTGACGGGTTCAGCCTACGATTGGTTTCGTAGTCTACCCGACAATTGCATTTCATCTTTTGACGAATTCAAAACAATATTTCTCTCCCGCTTCTATGAAGGAGGCATGGACATGAACATGTCCTCCTTAATATAAATCAAACAAAAGGAGAAGGAAGATACTCGGACGTTCATCGAACGTTTCCGACAAGCAACTCTAAAGATGCCTCCTGGTATGCCAGATTCAGCATTGATTGATACATACAAAATGAATCTGCGACCATCCATTGCTGTCTTCACGGGTTCCCAATTCACAGATTGGGCCTCGTTTATTATAGCAGTAGTTTCTGCCGAGACCAATGGTAGGTTGGCTCGTGAACATGGGATGATCTTTGCCTCAGAGGACAAAGAAAAGAAAGGCTCTTCTGGTAATAATTCCGGCAATCGTAATGGAAAAGGGAAGGAAACCCTTGTGGTTAATCTTTCAAAACCCAAAACGATGCCGAATAATCAAGAGTCTTCCAAGCCAAAAGAAGAATACTCTTTCGATGACAGTGATATCCCAGGGATATTCTAATGTCTGGTAAAGAGTGGCAAACTACAGATTCCAGAGCCAAAAAGGCCTAATGAGGTGAATCTGACCGACAATCCCAAGTATTGTATCTATCATAGATACATAAATTACCCTACCAAGGCTTGTTATGTCTTGAAGAAGAAAATCCAGGAGCTGATAAATGCCAATGCCATCGCTTTAACTAACGATGAGCATACGGTCACAACCAATATAGTTTCTCTTCAATTTGGAGGTTTTCCTCCACAGCAAGTCCTAGATGGGATTGTCCCAATTCCAAAGGCGACGATGAAGATTGTGAATATCCCGCCTGTCAGAGAGCAAAATGAAGGACTTTTGCCTCTTACACTGAAAAATGGTGAAATCATGTGGGTATACCCTGATTTAGTATCTAAAGTGGAGAATGAAGGTAAAACTTCAAAATCTAAGAAGGGTAAAAAAGTCAAAACCTGCAATATGACTTCTCATGTTTTAACCCCAGACCATGATGATTTGGATCATTTATGGGGTGGCATTCCTTTGGAAGATAGACTGAGGGGTTTGAATATATGCCCTCCAAGTTTGGCCCCTACTACCAAACTCAAACTTACTCATCAGTAGTGGTTAGCTATGAATAGTGTTCCCTTATACAGGGCACAACAGGTCTTTGCTGCTTTTGAAAAAGCTCATACAGGGATTTTTTCTCGTGTCCCGAATACTCCTTCTCATGTGGTTATAAAGGTTTCTATTCCTCCTTCTACAGAGGTTTCTATTCCTCCTTCTATAGAAGTCTCTATGCCTCCTTTTCCTGTGGTTACAGAGGTTTCTGTCTCTTCTTCCTCTGTTAAACCATTTATTGAAAGTCCACTGCCCATTCACTTGTACAGTCAACAATCAGTCCATCTCATGGAAAAGATGGGCTACGACTTTCAAAAGGCAGAAGGTTTGAATTATGATAAAGGAATGCGACTTTCTTTACAAATTCAAAGTCAAAAATCTATTGTTGGATTGGGTTCTGAGGTTCCTCATAAAAATTCTCGTAAGAAAAAGACTAAGGAAAAGAAGACTAAATCCTGCAATATGGTACTTCCTTCTCCTGAGTCTGAAGACGAAATCTTTGCTGGTACGAGATCTGGGAAAGAGTGCCACAAAGATTATGAGGGATCTTGCAAAGAAGCAGAGGACGTTGTTGAAACAATACCAGCTCAACCATCTCCTGTTCCTGCTAAACCATCTGTGGTTGAGAAGGGGAAACAGAAAGCAGTACGCTTTGACGTCCCTTTAAAATCTGCTTTAAATCAAGGGGTGGTGATGAAGCCCTACAAATTTGATATTCTAGCCCAGTTAGCCAATACTCCGGCTAGACTCTCTATCTTCGAGCTGCTTCGTCTTTCTAAAGAAAGCAGGAAGACTTTGAGTGAAGCTTTTCTATAAGCAGACTCATGCTTAGCTCAACTCAAGAGTCCTGACAATACACCAGTGTCGTGTCCACAATGTCATAGTGTGATGGAGGCAATTCCTAACATTACCTTCACACAAGAAGATATGTTGTTGAAGCATAATAAACACGACAGGCCTTTGTACTACACTGGGTATATTGAATCCACTGAAATTGACAGGATTTATATTGATCCTGGGTCTTCTTTTAGCATTATTCTTCAGAGTATGCTAAGACCTTTGAGGATTCCTACTAGTGATTTGACTTACACTAGTACCACAATAGTTAGTTTTAACTCTGGCAAGAGTAAACCACTGGGAAGATTCGTCTGAAGATTCAAATTGGTGATCTTCGAATTATGGCAATATTTTATGTTATCAATTCAGATGTATCTTACAACATCCTTCTCGGAAGATCGTGGATACATGAACATAACATTGTGACTTCAACTCTCCACCAATGCTTCAAGTACGTGGATTCCCAAGGGGTTGTGAAGACTGAGTTTGCTGATATCAATCCTTTCAAGGGTGTCGAAGCCTATTTTTCTGACTCAATGCTCTACAAACAAGAGCATGTGAAGGAGATATCAGATATGGCTGAAGATCGATCACCTGCTGAAGATCAATCTGTCAATGAAGATCCTCCAGAAGAGCAACCTTTGAAGATTAAAGTCAAAGGTCGAATCCAACCCCAATCTGTCAATGACCAACCTCTGATGATCAAGGTCAAAGGACGAACTCGAGCTTCATCTGAGGAATCAGTGAGTATTCCTGCCAAAAATCAAGTTCAACCTCTCATGATCAAAGTCAAGGGATGTACTTCTCGTACGAATGATCCAGAACCACCGCTGGTCATCAACCTTGGCAAGTCTACGCAGAAGACGGATGACGGTCCGTTAATGATCAATCTGAAGCGTAGCAGTCGAATTGTAAATGATGTAAATATTGATCATTCTGTACTTTCTAATATCAATGAAGATTTCCTTTCTGAGTATATGGCTGTCTAATTTATTAAAAGAATGACTTTATCTTCTGATGATCAAAGTCATCAATATAAAGATGACATAGATACAGAGAAAACCTTATACATTGACCATAAGGAAAATTCTTTTCCTCCTCATGTCGATGTAGGACCTTATGCTCAAAGGTTCTTAACATCTTCTCCCTATCTTCTTCCTGTAGCCGCTTCATCACAAGCTTGTGTAACTTATAGACGTCACGAATAATCTTATTTTGTGATTCCGTTTGATAAGAAAAACAAGCACCAAATTGTGTTTGGCCTGGCTAGAAATATCCCTCTTATTCAGACAGATAATTTTAGAGATAAAGATAAAGGAAGAATCTGAATTGACAAATATAGTCAACAATCTCTTAAGATTATCCAGAATATGGGATATGACTTGAAGATTATGCAAGGTCTCAATCAAGGCAAAGGTAGACGGTTACTAATATACGGTGATCCATTTTACCAGAAAACTCGGCATGGGTTAGGATATGATCCGGCTCACATGTTTAATGAGGATATACAAGAAGAATTTTCTTCTAGTTCTTCACAATCCTCAGATTTGGAAGAAATCAAATTCATTGAATCAGATACACCCTACATGTACAAAGAAAATTGTAACGCCCCAGAACCAGAATATCGGAGAGCGGGGGCAGACATAGCCAGCTACGCAATTCCAAAGTACGTTAATACTCTGAAATCACGTATAAGCTGTCAAGACATGGGGGTTACTCTACATGCCATCAGTCAATCCTATGGTTTAACAATCCTAGGTATCTCAATCACAGGCAATTATACAAAAGCAAGAGTACGATCATCATACATACAATAGTAAGGCGTCCCGAACCATATATACATGACTGATTATGAAGCCAGTACCACATAACTGATGACTAGCTAGAATATTAGTCGTACATGATAAGGACTAGCTATAGTCTAGAATACACATATCATGCTTATGCCCGTAGGCTACAATATCAAGGAAAATACTAAAACACGAGCTAAACACGTGCTCGGGGCTAAACGTTACAAGAAAAAAATTTACATGTCAGTGGGAGAATGAAAAAGAAACCCACTGAGGCACTCTGGTGCTCCGGCTGGTCACCGTCGAGTAGATGGTACGGTAGATCCTTCGGGCTCTTCTATTAGAACCTGGCCATGCAAAACCAGTGGGGTCAGACCCCAAATAGCAAGTACCACAAAGGAGGCCGAACTATGAACTTAAAACTAGCAATCATTAGCAAACAACAAGCAAGTAAGTAAAGGAGGATCGAGATTTGTGCAGTACCAATGCACTTATCCCGAACATAGGAAGATAGTAAGTAAATCATCATTTAGACATAAGGTAAACTGGAGAACATGTTAAATAAATAGAGCTTGGCAATATTAGAGTGACAATTATTGCAACCATTATACTGGGACAATTAGGAACTGGATCTGGAAAGGTGATATACGATGAGATAGCCATGGAACTATTCAGATAATCAGGTTACAACCCGTAAACCAAACAAGGACAGGGGTTGTAACCCTTCGTCTGAACGGAACTTGGTTTCTCCCACCATTTATCGGCAAGATAAAATAAGAAATCAGGACATGTAACAATCTTATACAGGATCAAGACAAGACTAGACAGATTGAACCCCATCCAACAATCACGGCCAAGCAACAAGTACGGCTTGCTACTTTAACTAACTAGGGTTATCACAGGCCTAGTTACTAGCAAGATGCAATGAGATTCTTCCAAGTCCGGTTACCTGTTTGTTACTACCTGAATGACCCTAGCAAAGAAAAGGAAAAGATAGCATGATATAGCAGACACACTGTAGTAAGATACATGTGTCCTAAGGTACCACACTCGACGGCGGGCTGGAAGTGCGCTCATCTCGACGGATAGCAACAAATCCTATGTATATATATATAAGGCCGGGATCAAAGGGGCAACAGGTAACTGGGAAAGTCTCTCCATGAACTACTTGATCACTCTAGTCATTAATCCTAGCCATATTCAGTATGAATCCCTGACCGTGGGAAACCAGGGATTCATGTCCTAGACATGATGCAAGACAAGACAGGTTCATTTGTACAAGCACAATCGTCCACGGTGTCCAAGTCATTTATACAGGTCATGTCATGTCAGGTAGCCGTCGCAACAGCTTATCAAGATATATCATGTCAGGTCTACTTGTCAGGAGTGCGCCACGACGGGCCACTATCATGTCATTATCATGTCAAGTTTACTGGTCAAGAGTGCGCCACGATGGGCCACCATCAGGTCATGTCAGGTCATTAATCAGGAGTGCACCACTACGGGTCACTGTCGTGTTTAGGGTACATGTGCCGGACAGTATAGTGCAAGCATTCAATCAGGAGACTCAAGTTATGCTGAGGTTACAAGACACAAGTCATCACTAAAGATCAAGTAACAAATAGAGAAATAACAATAATAACAACAATTAAATAGCAGGGCAAGGCACAAGAAGGAGCCCTGCAGCTCAGGGTCACTATCAAGCCATGTGTAGCTGGTCAAGTTATCAGGTCAAGTTATCATGTCAGAAGTGCACCACGACGGGCCACTATCAAGCATGCTAGTTCCTTGTCACACCATGCCAGGTACAATTGTCATTTCAATCATGCTAATCAAATCGTGATTTATCAAGTTCAGGAAAAAAAAGGTGTAAGGATATAAAATGGGCATAAAAATATACAATAGGGATAAATGTGTACTCAAGTTATACTGAAGTTACAAGATAAATATAACATTAATAATCGAATACAAATAATAAGACAAAGCTCGGGAAAGACTCCATGCGGCTCAGGAATCCGAGTCCATGCGGCTCGGGGAATGAGCAGGGTCCTATGCGGTTCAGGAAGTCCTAGCCTTATGCGGCTGAAGGGGGAATCGGGCTGCATGCGGCTCAAATAGGAGCAAGGCCATGCGGCCAGGAATGATGAGCATATGCGGCTGGGGATGCAAGCCTTATGTGGCTGGGTCAATACAAGAACTCATGCGGCCAGAGGAAATACAAGTTCATGCGGCCAGGGAGACGAGGGCGCATATGCGGCTAGGATCACATGCGGCTCAAATAACACTTGCCGCATGAATTAGTCATGCGGTCAAGTCAAGTCCATGTTGCTGGAAGAATCACTTGCCGCATAAAATGTTCATGCGGTCAAGTCAAGTACTGTTCTTCTTCTCCAAAATTCCGAGAAGAAGAACACCATGAGAGTCAAGTGCTCAAGCACCATAACTCCATCATCCGGAGTCCAAATCCGAACTTCTATAGGTTAAAACTGGACCGAATAAAATTCTCTACAACATGGAACCATCAAAACTCGAAAACAACAAGATTAAATAGATCAAAACCCCTGAAAACTGAAATCTCTTCAAAACTAGATCTACAACATTTGAACCATCAATATGGAAACTCCAAGTTCTAAACATGCTTAGAATGTAACAATAAAGAGAATGGAACCAACAAAATAGAAATCGTCCAACATTCGGCAAGGTGTACTTGCCTCTCTCTAATGGCTAGGGTTTTGGTGGAAAGAAATGAATGAGGGTGAATGAGGAGGGAGAGAGAAAAAGTGGCTTATATAACAAGCCCAAGCAATCTCCACCATTCATTCCTCTCCACTCAATCTAAACCATACACCTCATCTCATGAGAAACCAAACTAAGTCAAAGTGGAATCGAACCAAATAAAACCAAGTCAAAGTTAAACCAAGGCATGAAAATCCTACACTTAGGAAAAATTTAAAATGTCACAAAAATTGAGAAATACGAAATATCACTCAAATAAATACGTATCCGTATAAAATACTGATACGGCAAGATGAGCATTACAACTCTCCACCCCTTAGAAAAATTTCGTCCTCGGAATTTCCTGAGGCTAGTCGAGTAAGATAACAAAACAAAAGCTCCAGGAAACTCAACAATCTCAATAAATCAAGCATGGCATATAAGTAAAGTAAAACAATCAGTAATGTAATTAAATACGTAAGCAGAAAGTAAATGCACAAGAACAAACACAATCATGATCAAGAAGGACTGGAGGCATATGGACCAATATGTCTCCTGAGACAGTTGTGTAGAAACCAACGTCCTCGCTGGCCTAAGCTGACTCCCAAAAATAGATAAAGTCAAGCCTCAAGGTAAGTCGGTACCAATGACTTATTTCAAGACATGACTCTACCCAGGACGTGTCATCGTAGTTGAAACAGATGCATGAACTTATCACATGTCTCAAGATACGAAGACAGAAGAGACTGGCTGATTGGGATAGACTGACATCTCTGACTGCATGCTGAGACTGATCTCCATAACTGGCCTGGCTAAAGAATGCTGAGCTGCCCTCGGCAAAACACGAACAAGATAATCAGAGGGATCAAGAACAGTGCCCTTGAAAGTTGAAGGACACAAGATCAAATCATGGGAACAGGAATGACCAACGATCAAAACAGATATCAAGTCAAGTATCAGAGATAGAGAATAATCCGAAGGAGATCAATAAGGATAATCATGATTGAGATATCTAAACATGGTAACCCCCACAAATCTGAAAATCGAGACCTGCGTGGGCCACCACTAAAACCATGTCACGCCCCAGAACCAGAATATCGGAGAGTGGGGACAGACATAGCCAGCTACGCAATTCCAAAGTACGTTAATACTCTGAAATCACGTATAAGCTGTCAAGACATGGGGGTTACTCTACATGCCATAAGTCAATCCTATGGTTTAACAATCCTAGGTATCTCAATCACAGGCAATTATACAAGAGCAAGAGTACGATCATCATACATACAATAGTAAGGCGTCCCGAACTATATATACATGACTGATCATGAAGCCAGTACCACAGAACTGATGACTAGCTAGAATATTAGTCGTACATGATAAGGACTAGCTATAGTCTAGAATACACATATCATGCTTATGTCCGTAGGCTACAATATCAAGGAAAATACCAAAACACGAGCTAAACACGTGCTCGGGGCTAAACGTTACAAGAAAAAAAATTACATGTCAGTGGGAGAATGAAAAAAAAACCCACTGAGGCACTCTGGTGCTCCGGCTGGTCACCGTCGAGTAGATGGTACGGTAGATCCTTCGGGCTCTTCTATTAGAACCTGGCCATGCAAACCAGTGGGGTCAGACCCCAAATAGCAAGTACCACAAAGGAGGCCGAACTATGAACTTAAAACCAGCAATCATTAGCAAACAACAAGCAAGTAAGTAAAGGAGGATCGAGATTTGTGCAGTACCAATGCACTTATCCCGAACATAGGAAGACAGTAAGTAAATCATCATTTAGACATAAGGTAAACTGGAGAACATGTTAAATAAATAGAGCTTGGCAATATTAGAGTGACAATTATTGCAACCATTATACTGGGACAATTAGGAACTGGATCTGGAAAGGTTATATACAATGAGATAGCCATGGGACTATTCAGATAACCCGGTTACAACCCGTAAACCAAACAAGGACCGGGGTTGTAACCCTTCGTCTGAACGGAACTTGGTTTCTCCTACCATTTATCGGCAAGATAAAATAAGAAATCAGGACATGTAACAATCTTATATAGGATCAAGACAAGACTAGACAGATTGAACCCCATCCAACAATCACGGCCAAGCAACAAGTACGGCTTGCTACTTTAACTAACTAGGGTTATCACAGGCCTAGTTACTAGCAAGATGCAATGAGATTCTTCCAAGTCCGGTTACCTGTTTGTTACTACCTGAATGACCCCAGCAAAGAAAAGGAAAATATAGCATGATATAGCAGACACACTGTAGTAAGATACATGTGTCCTAAGGTACCACACTCGACGGCAGGCTGGAAGTGCGCTCATCTCGACGGATAGCAACAAATCCCATGTATATATATATAAGGCCGGGATCAAAGGGGCAACAGATAACTGGGAAAGTCTCTCCATGAACTACTTGATCACTCTAGTCATTAATCCTAGCCATATTCAGTATGAATCCCTGACCGTGGGAAACCAGGGATTCATATCCTAGACATAATGCAAGACAAGACAGGTTCATTTGTACAAGCACAATCGTCCACGGTGTCCAAGTCATTTATACAGGTCATGTCATGTCAGGTAGCCGTCGCAACAGCTTATCAAGATATATCATGTCAGGTCTACTTGTCAGGAGTGTGCCACGACGGGCCACTATCATATCATTATCATGTCAAGTTTACTGGTCAAGAGTGCGCCACGACGGGCCACCATCAGGTCATGTCAGGTCATTAATCAGGAGTGCACCACTACGGGTCACTGTCGTATTTAGGGTACATGTGCCGGACAGTATAGTGCAAGCATTCAATCAGGAGACTCAAGTTATGCTGAGGTTACAAGACACAAGTCATCACTAAAGATCAAGTAACAAATAGAGAAATAACAATAATAATAACAATTAAATAGCAGGGCAAGGCACAAGAAGGAGCCCTGCAGCTCAGGGTCACTATCAAGCCATGTGTAGCTGGTCAAGTTATCAGGTCAAGTTATCAGGTCAAGTTATCATGTCAGAAGTGCACCACGACGGGCCACTATCAAGCATGCTAGTTCCTTGTCACACCATGCCAGGTACAATTGTCATTTCAATCATGCTAATCAAATCGTGATTTATCAAGTTCAGGAAAAAAAAGACGTAAGGATATAAAATGGGCATAAAAATATACAATAGGGATAAATGTGTACTCAAGTTATACTGAAGTTACAAGATAAATATAACATTAATAATCGAATACAAATAATAAGACAGCTCGGGAAAGACTCCATACGGCTCAGGAATCCGAGTCCATGCGGCTCGAGGAATGAGCAGGGTCCTATACGGTTCAGGAAGTCCTAGCCTTATGCGGCTGAAGGGGGAATCGGGCTGCATGCGGCTCAAATAGGAGCAAGGCCATGCGGCCAGGAATGATGAGCATATGCGGCTGGGGATGCAAGCCTTATGTGGCTGGGTCAATACAAGAACTCATACGGCCAGAGGAAATACAAGTTCATACGGCCAGGGAGACGAGGGCGCATATGCGGCTAGGATCACATGCGGCTCAAATAACACTTGCTGCATGAATTAGTCATACGGTCAAGTCAAGTCCATGTGGCTGGGAGAATCACTTGCCGCATGAAATGTTCATGCGGTCAAGTCAAGTACTGTTCTTCTTCTCCAAAATTCCGAGAAGAAGAACACCATGAGAGTCAAGTGCTCAAGCACCATAACTCCATCATCCGGAGCCCAAATCCGAACTTCTATAGGTCAAAACTGGACCGAATGAAATTCTCTACAACATGGAACCATCAAAACTCGAAAACAACAAGATTAAATAGATCAAAACCCATAAAAACTGAAATCTCTTCAAAACTAGATCTACAACATTTGAACCATCAATATGGAAACTCCAAGTTCTAAACATGCTTAGAATGTAACAATAAAGAGAATGAAACCAACAAAATGGAAATCGTCCAACATTCGGCAAGGTGTACTTGCCTCTCTCTAATGGCTAGGGTTTTGGTGGAAAGAAATGAATGAGGGTGAATGAGGAGGGAGAGAGAAAAAGTGGCTTATATAACAAGCCCAAGCAATCTCCACCATTCATTCCTCTCCACTCAATCTAAACCATACACCTCATCTCATGAGAAACCAAACTAAACCGAGCCAAACCAAGTCAAAGTGGAACCGAACCAAATAAAACCAAGTCAAAGTTAAACCAAGGCATGAAAATCCTACACTTAGGAAAAATTTAAAATGTCACAAAAATCGAGAAATACGAAATATCACTCAAATAAATACGTATCCGTATAAAATACTGATACGGCAAGATGAGCATTACAAAAATATGGAAGAATATTCTTCCAGTTTTTTACACCTCATATGCTGGAGGAGACTATTATGAGGAATCTGAGTGTGTATTCTCGGTTAACATGGTTCAAACTGATAGTGAATCTGAGCCATTCGAGAATGACCCTTGGGCACAGCAAATGGACACTCAATGGGAACTTCGTTTTGAATAACGACAGCTACCTACAGAGGATGAGATTGTCCAGATTGATGTTGGAGACGGAACTACGTCCAAGCCAATATTCATCAGTAAAAATCTCTCCGAAGAGGAAAAGGAAGAGTTGATAAAATTGATTAAAGAATATATTGATATCTTTGCATGGAGTTATGAGGATATGCCGGGTCTAGATCCTAAAGTAGCTACTCATAAACTCAATATTCTTTCTAATGCTAAGCCTGTAAAACAACAGCAGCGACATTTTCGACCAGATATGATGGATGCAATTGAAGCAGAAGTCAAAAAGTTGATTACATGTGGTTTTGTTCGTGAAGAACAACACCCAGATTGGGTTGCCAACATTGTTCCTGTTATAAAGAAGAATGAAAAAGTCCGAGTCATAGATTTTTGGGATCTTAATACAGCTTGTCCAAAGGACGAATTTTTACTTCCGATTACCGATGTAATGATAGACAATACATGTGGTTTTGAACGCATGTCTTTCATGGATGGATTTTCAGGATACAATCAAATTAAGATGCATCCGGGAGATGAGAAACATACTGCTTTTCGTATACCCCTTGGAGTCTACTGCTATACGGTTATGCCGTTTGGTCTGAAGAATACCGGTGCCACGTATCAACGGGCTATGAGCAACATCTTTCAAGACGAAAAATAGTTGAATGTTATGTAGATGACATTGCTGTCAAAAGTTGATCAAAAGATGATCACATTCAAGACTTAAAGACGGTATTTGAGTTGATGCGTCAACATCAACTGAAGATGAATTCCACTAAGTCTTTCTTAGGGGTGTCCAGTGGCAAATTTTTGGGATTTGTCATCACTTCTCAGGGTATCCATGTTGATCATGATAAAATCAAAGCAATTCTTGAAATATGTCCTCCACGTAATTTAAAAGAATTATGCAGCTTCCAAGGTTGCATTTCTTATATCAGGAGATTTATATCCAATCTCTCTGGAAGATGTCAACCTTTCTCCCGTCTATTAAAGAAAGGTGTATCATTTTGTCACAACCCGCACCCACTATGAGGGTACGAGCACGTAACAACGTCCAGCCTATGCCGCAGTGTCGATTGTAGAACGCTGTCCTAGGTTACTATCTAACTAACAACTCACACAATTATAATGTACTTGTCAAATCTCAACTCCGAACAGAGGACAAGTATAAGATATTGTAACTCAATCACAGTCTAAGCACGATAAGATAATCACAGAAGAATTAACTAAGAAATAGAAAGACAACTCTAAAATAGTAACAATTCTCAACAATCTCAAAAATCTCAAAAACTAGATAAGTCTCAAATCAATACAAAAGTTCAACATGAGAAACAGATGCTAGTCTACTAAACTAAATTTCGATCACTCCTGAGTGTCGGGGCCAAAGGTAGCCATCCCGTCTCCGGGTCCATAATATGTAGGGCATGTGTCCTCAGGGCAATCATCTGTAAAATTTTCAACAGGTCCAGTCAGGACAGGAACGAGTACAACTCATCAAGAAAATCCCAAATAAATGACAGAGAACTATAAAGCAGTTATAAGCAGTTGTATTGATGAATCATGGCAGTTTTATACAGGTAATGATATAGAGAAGAGTTAAGGTACAAGGAAGGAAAAGTACTAAACAAGAAGAGAATCATGGCAATAAAGACTGTAAAATAGAAACTAGCTGAACTAGAGTAACATGGTATGAGTTCAGACAATAATGTAGACAAGTGTAACTCCAATGTAAGTCCAGTACAAGACGAATCTAATACAAGATGAATCCAGTACGAGACGATTCCAGTCATAGTGATCAATGATTCCAGGGTGAGTCCAGCCTATACTCTAACGGTATGTTTTAAAATACCGAGATCGACATGTAAACGGCTGTAGGTAATACGGCATATCATACACCTGGTCGGGTATGAGATGGCTATCATTCTAGTAGATTCCAGTTGATTCCAGTTAGGAGATTCCAGATTGGGATATGTCTACATGTCTTACTCTAGTATTTCCCCTCCCAGCAAGTGAATCCAGAAATTCGACACAATGATTCAAGATGAGTCCAGCCAGAATTGATGATACCAGTAAATGATTCCAGAATGATTCCAGTAATAGAGGCCAGACAATAAATGTGTGTCATATACATGAATCCAAAAATATCCATACGTATTGTAACAGAGAATCGCATACAACTAACTATAACTGAAGTACAGTAATTAACAAATAAATGAGAGAACTATCAGAGAATGTACTCGCCTGTTACTCTGAAAGAGTAGTGTAATGTCAGATGTCTGCACCGGAGTCACAATGTCCTAAATAGAGCAGTACAGGTTATAATGTATTTAAAATAAGATAAATAA
This sequence comes from Iris pallida, assembly GCA_029216955.1. NCBI lineage: Eukaryota > Viridiplantae > Streptophyta > Magnoliopsida > Asparagales > Iridaceae > Iris > Iris pallida. Next base: position 21,634,130 of record JANAVB010005599.1, read on the forward strand.
AGTTTATGATGCAATCTACATGATTTTTAGGTCAATCTAGGTCAAAGTCAACTCTAAGTCAAACCTGGTCAACTGTCTAGGTCAAACTAGGTCCAAGTCAAACTTGGTCAACTCTGGGTCATCCCAAGTAAACATCTTGTCAAACTAGGTCAACAACAAGGCTATCTTGGTCAACTGGTCAAACTTAGGCTAGCAAGGGTCAATTGGTCAACTTCGGTCAAGTTCTAGTCAAAACTAGGCTACGGTTGACTTTTGGTTGACTTTTGATCAAAATAGTCAACTGTGGTCAACCGAGATCAAAACTAGTCTAAGTCTACTATTCCTAACCATTACCAACCATAAAATCCTTACTATAACTATATCTTAAGGTATTTAACTCATATGTTGAGAAATAGATATTATCTTAATTTACCCCGTTTACCCTTTCCAAGGTAAATCCTTACCTTAGCCTCTAACTTACCTTAACCCACCTCATGAGACTCTAGTACCTTGCTAGGGTACTCTAACCACTTACCCTCGTATCTCGATACTGTAACTTGGTATCTTAATACCTCTCCTAGGTAATAAGGTAACTATCTATTCAACTCTTCCTATACCACACACATATCTAAGGTAAACCATATATACATTCATACATACATTATATTCATAGCCTACATTACATTTCTTATGCATACATGGATCCATGCTCACTTACCTACATACCACTCTCTTAATATTTACCATTTTATAACACACCCTAGCATACCCACTCTAATTCTCACATTGCAATGCCTACATGCTCATCTACTATCCATCTATCATATATCCATCTAGCTTCCACTACTTAACATATATACCCAACTCATCTACCTACTATCAAGATAATTACACCCACACTCTACGATAAACTGACACACTTACATATAAAATGGTTTACCCTTCCTACTGACTGTTATATGCTAAGGAAAAAACTGATACATGGTATTCTCACCTATCTATATATCTAAGTACATATCCTTAGCTATTAATACAAGTGTTAAACCCAAACTTATCTATCTAACCCATGCACTAACTGGACTAACCACACTAACACATATCTCTAATATGATACCTAGCCCTAAACTCTGACACAAACCAACTAGACACCCCAAAACCCTATGCCAAGCAGTGCAGACAGGGAATGAGAGGGTAAGAAGACATGTAAATTTGAAATCCATTTGAAATCTAGTCTTTGAGTTTGAAACCATTTCAACTTGAAACCCAACCTTGAAAATCAAATAAAACTGCCAAATTCGAATCAAAACATCTATAATCCAATCAACCTGAACTAAATGAACATAAAAAAAGGATAACTGAGAAGTGACATCACCTCACTGTTCTCAGGTTTTTAAGTTCTCAGAAATTGAAGTTCAAGTGACAGTTGACATTGGGAGAAACCTCAAATTCGATTTCAAACAACCTCTCAAAATTGTAATACCACTTCAACCCAACCCCCAACACTAACCCAGGTCAACTAACTACATCAATACAAATATTATCAGTAAAGAAAATGGTTTAACACACATGAATTCCTCAAAATAAAACTAAATTTCAAAACTGTCAAACTGGAAAATTAATCAGTCCCTAACACATGTACATTCGAAACCAATCGAAAACCCAATTAAACCCAGTAAATGCCAAATGTGAATGTGCCCACATGAAGTATGTGTCAAAGTGTGTCAAGGAAGTCATTTGTGTCCAAAAAACTGGACACAAGCATGTCAAAAGAAGAAAATCAGATATCAAGAAATTCAGTGCACAGGCTGTGTCGTGCACGCGTGCACGTGTGTCCAACTCACGACATAGGCCACGTGGAGACACGTGACCGTGCACACGTGTTCGCCTAGACTAGGGGGACGTGTCCAAGTGCCTGTCGCGTGTCCATGTGGTGTCTACGTGTCGATACAAGACCGTATCAGTGGATCGAATTTCGCGTGTGTGCGTGTCAGGAATTTCAATGCGAGCTCGAGAACTTCCTCGACTTGCAACCAAGTGTCACGAAACTTAGTGAGGGTCTAGTCAGATATGGGACCCATCACCTCGTCAAATTTCATGTTTCCTAGTGAGGTGTCGTGTCCTGTGTCAGCCCCTGAAATGCAGGGGATGCGTACAGCGTGCACGAGCAGTGCAAGATCGGTGCGCGGTTGATTTCTCCGCACACACTGAACGAAAACCCGTGAAATTTTGTGGAGGTGATGTCAGTGGGTGCCCGCACGTCCCCACAAAATTTTGTGGTGTCTCGTGTCGTGTCGTGTCCGCTAGGACACTCGAACAGCAGGGGGCTGCACGAGGCCTGTGCTGTGTCCCGTACGTACGATACGTGTCCGATTTGGACACGAAATGTGCATCGAATCGTGCTCAGTCCTCAAAATAATTAATCTACACATCAAGAGCTTCAAAAACATGTAATTAGTTTTAGGAAATACAAAAATTCATTTCATTGCAACATTTCGTCGAACACGTAAGCACACACATAGACACGTGTCCGATACGGACACCAAACGGACACGAAATGGACACGAAATCCTACAAAACTTGAGGAACAGCTAGGGGACACCTAAACCTAGCCTAATATGCAAATAAATCAGAATAAAAATGCAATTTGTAGGATTTTACCTATAAGTGCAAATTGTAAGAAAAAGCTTCAAATGGGGGGTGTTCTTCTTGATGGCCAAATGCTCCAAATTGATCCCAAACTGAAATAGCTCTCCACCAACAGTCCATAAACTTCAATTAGAACCCAATGCAAAAGACTAGGATGAAAAAGGAGATTAAATGAATAAAATGGGAATTTAGGAGAATGAGAATTTACCTTTCCTTTCTCTAAGTGTTGGAATGACACAAAGGAGGCAAGAACTAAATGAGGAGAGTATTTATAGGGGGGAGCCCTATGGCTGGTCATAAAGTAAAAAATTAGGGTTAGGGTTTAGTCTAATGGGCTATGGGCTTTGTCATAAGTCATTAAGTCATAAAATCATAAGTCATTTCATTAAACCATAAATCATGAAATGATTTCACTCAAACTAATCCTCCTATTCCAAAATTAGTTTCTAATAACTAAAAGTAGGTTAACCTAAGTTAGACTAGGGTCACCATAGCTAGGGTTAGCTTCTAGACTAGTCTACAAGTCTCTATAAGTCAAAGCCCAAACTAGGAATCACCAATTCAATAAATTAAAAATAAATTCAAACTTCACTAAATAAAAAAAATACCCTCAAGCTAAAATGATAATTAAATCATCCTAATGACATGGTTAGGCTCTAGGTCATGCAGTCTCTAGGATTTCACTAGCAGCACATCAAAATCACAAGTCATGACTTAAAATAATTTTTAAATAGTTTAAAAATGATTAAAAATCACCAAAAATCATAATGTGAAATAAATATCAATAAATAATTATTATAATTACAAAATTTCAAAATTATCCTCGTCTGAAAAACTGGGTGTTACACGTTTGTTTGGGATAAAGCATGTCAGAAAGCTTTCAATGACATCAAGCAATACCTTACAAATCCACCTGTTCTGGTACCTCCAGTGGTAGGGAGACCATTTTTGCTATATGTTCGAGCCTTGGATTATTCACTTGGTGCTCTTCTTGCATAGAAAAGTGATATGAGTCATGAACAGGCAATTTATTATCTTAGCCGAATGATGGTCGGAGCTGAACACAGGTATACTCCTGTAGAAAAGGAATGTCTGGCCTTAGTTTTTGCTGTTCAGAAGACACGACATTATGTGTCAGGACAGACTATTCATGTCATCTCCAAAATAAATCCTATTCGGGTATTGATGAGAAAACCGAGCATTCTTAACTCCAGGTTAGCCACCTGGGCGATGTTGCTCACTTCTTATGATATGGTCTATGTACCTCAAAAATCAGTGAAGGGTCAAGCATTAGCTGATTTCTTACCAGCTCACCCTATAGCTGAAACATCGAAGCTATATGAGGACGTTCCAGATGAAGTCGTGGATTGCAACATGACTTTGAAGGATGACATTTGGCAACTATACTTTGATGGAGCATCACGGGTTGGACCTGAAGGCAATATCGTCTCAGGAGTAGTCATCGTCCTAGTCTCTCCTGACAAAATGGTCATTTACCGTGCTTACTCTCTTAATGAGCCATGCTCCAACAATATGGCAGAATATAATGCTCTGCTGATTGGTCTCCAAGTAGCAAAATAATTGGACATCAAGTTTCTGGAAGCTTATGGAGATTCTCAACTGATTGTTAATCAGGTTAGAGGGACATATGAAGTCAGAAATCCTGACCTCATTCCTTATCATCAAGTGGTAATCGAATTGGTCCTTTCATTCAAAGGATTCTTTATCGAATTTGTACCAAGTTCTCAGAATTTGGAAGCTGATGCTCTTGCTAGTTTAGCTGCAGACTTAGCTGTTCCAATTAGAAGACAAAATACCATTACTTTGTTGGATCGAGACTTATACTGTGTCAAGAATAATCTGTATATTGAACAGAGTTATACTACAGAATCAAGTTCCCAGTAGAGGGATTGGAGAAGTCCATTCATTGATTATGCGATTCATAGGATTTTACCTGAAGATTCGAAGGAAGCTGCATCATTCAAGAGACGATCATTTCGATTTTACTATGATTCTTTCTTACATATGTTATATCGTCGTTCATATGACGGACTTTTGCTACGCTGTCTCTCAGAGAATGAAGCTAAGCAAACACTTCGTGAAGCTTATGATGGTGTCTGTGGTGCCCATCAACCTAGTCTAAAATTACAGGACCGCATTCGAAGAATGGGGTATTATTGGCCATCCATGATAGCAGATACTGTGGATTATGCCAGACGGTGTAAAGCCTGTCAGATTCATGCTGATTTTATTCATCAACCATCGGAGTTCTTACATCCTACAATAGCTTCTTGGCCTTTCGAAGCCTGGGGCATGGATATTATTGGTCCGATTAACCCGCCTTCTGTCAAGGGACATCGGTTTATACTGGCTATAACCGATTATTTTTCTAAATGGGCGAAAGCAGTTCCCCTTGCTGAAGTAAAAACATCTAATGTGGTTAGCTTCATCAAACACCATGTCATTTATCGCTTCGGGATTCCCCGACGGATAATTCATGACAATGGACCATAATTTGTCAGTCAGGCATTTTATCGATTCTGTGATAAGAATCGGATCCAAAATCTAGCTTCTACGGCTTATAATCAGGCTGCTAATGGTCTGGCCGAAGCTTTCAATAAGACGATCATTAAACTTCTCAAAAAGTTCGTTTCTTCTAATAAACGTGATTGGAATGAAAAACTTGGAGAATGTTTATGGGCTTACCGAACGACAGTCCGAACTCCTACTGGTTTTACACCATTTTCATTGGTTTACGGATGTGAGGCTATTCTTCCACTGGAAATCCAAATTCTATCTCTTCGAATAGCCATTTCTAATGAGGTAACTACAGAGAACAATGATCGCTTACGACTTCAAGAACTTGAAGGATTGGACGAGAAGCGTCTTCAAGCACAACAGCACATTGAACTATATCAAGCCCGCATATCTCAAACTTTCAATCGTAAAGTTAAAGAGAGGGTATTCAAAGTCGGTGAACTAGTTCTAGCTGTTCGAAGACCGATGGTGATGACTCATAAGAGTAAAGGGAAATTCCAAGCAAAATGGGAAGGTCCTTATGTAATTGAGTCGTTATTCTCCAATGGTGCTTATAGGTTGTCTAAACCTAATAGAGATTTACTCATGATGCCGATCAATGGCAAATTCTTAAAAAAATATTATGTTTGAATTTCTTCTTTATTCCCCAGCTACCAATGTTTGGTTAAGCTGATTACTTATCTCCTTGAAGAAAATTTTGATCTTCTATCTTACCAGTTGATTAAAAAGTGAGATTTATTATTTATCATGTTCTCAAGACCTCTGAATAAATATTAAGTTTACTTCTTTTCCTATCTATCATGCCCATTTGGCCTCTGAATAGATATTAATCTATTTTTCTTTGAGTTGTTACGATCTGTCACGTTCATATTACCTCTGATAGTATCGTATACTCTAAACAGAAAAAGAGATTCATTATCTATCATGTCCATATCACCTCTGGATAGATATAATTTATTGAGTTTAGAAAACTTGTCATGTCCATATTACCTCTGATAAGTATTTTCTATCTCATACCTATTGTTTAATTTTAAAATAAATGATAGGATCACAAATAAATATTTTATTCATTTCTTGTAAAAATTACAGAGTGAAAAAAATAGAAGATTACAAAAGCTCTTTATTTGCCTAAGGCGGAGCAGATAAGTCTCCTAGCATTTTCTACAGCTCTGCTAGACGCTTGTCACGAGTGCTCAATACAGTTTTAGCAGCTACGGAGCGTCGAGCTTTGGGAGTGCAGATATGAGAAAGTCCAGCAAAACTGACTATCATCTTATCCTTGGCTTCGTCAAGGGTTTTGATGGTAGATTCAGCTCCGAAGACCTGTTCTTCCAAAATTGAGCTCTGAGTTAAGTGCTGGTCCCGGACCATGATCATCTGCTCCCTCTTTGCCTTCAAGCAAGCCAGCTCAGCCTCGACTTCGCGAATTCTATCATTTTGTTGATTAATTCTTATATTCGAAGTTTCATAGGCTTCACTCTGGCTATCCAGCTCGGGCTTCGCTCCAGCCAAAAAAGTTTTTTCTTTGGCGACCTTTATACTGTATTCATGGAGGGCTTCATTGAAAGTAGTCTCCCGAGCGAGGTATTCAGCAGATAAAGCATCATACTCTTCTTGGATGAGACTTTTAATGGTTTCACTTGATAGCTTTAGATATTCTTTGATGGGCTGTTCAAGTCCCTCCACGATTTTCTCCAACGTCGTCGCTCTCGTCGCATCATTGAACATGACGACATTTCTGATAGTAAGAACGATCGCCGTCTTCAAGCTCTCATAATTGAGGCTGTTATTCAGGACCATTTTGATTAGAGCCGCCAGAGTCTTGTAAAAAGTCTTAGTATGAATCTCAACTAAGAGATTCATTTCTACACTTGAACTCGGCGTTGCGGTGTTGTCTACCAAATCTCTTCTCTGAAGACTAGGAGCAGATGCTGTTGCCTTGGTAGCAGGCTGAGATGAAGCCATTGTTGTCACTGCTACCATAGACAACTGGTTCCCAGGAGCTTCAGGAACAGTATCTTCAACATTTGTTACTCCAACCGTTTCTGGAGCTGAAACTACTAGTGTTTCGGTGGCGGTGATTAGTGTGGAAGGAGTGGTAGTTATGGCAGTTAACTCCGGTTCAGGCATTATCTCTTCAGGAACTTGTACTGGATCGGTAGTAATAGCAGATGATGCTATTACAACTTCCTCAGCTTCTGTTGGTGACTTGAGTATGCCTTCATCACCTTCTTCAGCTATTGGCTCTGCGGGATCTTCAAGTGATTCTTCATTGAAGTCTAATTCTTCTTTTGCAGCCTTTTCATCATCTACAGTAAGTTCTACTGTAGTTTCTTCTTTATCCTTGCCCTCAGCAGGAGGGGACAATTCTGGCTGAGCCTGCACTTCTGGCTCTTATTGTACCTCCATAGATAGAGGACATTCTTCCTGAGTCTCCACTTCGGGCTCTCGTAGTACTTCTTCTTGAGCATCTTCTTCTTCTGAAGAAGAAGCCTCCTCCTCAGACTCCTCGTTTTTTTCATAAATATCTTCTTGAGGAGGAGGAGGAGCCACAAGCTTTGGGGCAATGATAACACCTACAAAAATTAAACAAAATAAGTTAATATACAAAAATTATAGTTTTGTATGGGTTTTGTATAAATTATATTTACCTGGAGTATGTGTAGGACGTGCCAAGTAAGCGTCATAATCCCCAGTCCAATCCTCATCATCAAAATTAATAGCTGGTTCATCAGATGGGATGGGCTCTTGATCAACAGTATGTACTGGAGCAACATCTTCAACAACTTGCACCTTTTGTAGCAAAGTCAAGTGAAGTGCTGAGTTGAGACGTCCCGAAAATAGGACTACTGTAGGTACTGCTAGTTGAGATGCTGAAGATCCTTCTCCAGGGTGAACTGAAGAAGATGCTACATGTTGCGGCTCATCCACCTGAGTGTCACTCTCCGGGGTAGTGGCTCTTGATCTGGAAGGTCTTTTGGTGGTAGCCTTCTTCTTCTTCTTTTCTGGGGTCCTCTCTGGAAGAGTAACAGCTGCGCTTTATTTCCGTTTATGGGACTTGCCAATAATGATATGTACTGCAGCCTTTTCCCCAACTCCCGTAGGGATAACTTCCAGATATTGATCTGGAACGGCAGCGTCGTCAGGTATGTCTGATGGTACCCTGACTGGCTCTTCAACATTTCCTTCCTTGGGCCATCTTAGACTATCTCTCAGGTTGTAGCCATGGGCGAAGGAGCGGATGGAAGCATAAAAGTGAGCATACGTATGAAGTATACGTAGCTCAGTGGTGCTGGTAGCGATTGATACTTTGAATTTGGCACCAGTACGGGCAGTACTAAAATATCTCCAACCTCTTGCACCATCAATCAGTTTCCCATAATGACGGAAACTGGTAGAGGGATTACCAACATAAAGTTGATCATATCCAAATTAGCGAGCGAACCTACTTGGTAGATATGGTTCGAACGCACAACTGTCTTCATTTCTGTACATCAGGTGAGAGGGTCTGATGCATTGTAGCCATCTGAAGACTGGTGCTGACAATAAAGTTCTTCCATCAACTTCATCTTCAAATTGAACGCCGAAGCAGTCGGCTGGAACTTGTGGCCGGGTACAAAAAAAGTTCCAACCATAAGAATAATTCAAAACTGCTCGGGTATCTGCCACTGTCGTGGCAGTCCATGTAGCTTTGCTGAACTTTTGGAGGAAGACCTCCGCATCATCTTCCGGGCCTGGTGGCAACAAATTGCAGTTGTGGTGCAATAGCCAGCCCATCAAATAAGTGTAGGGCATTTCTACACTGGGAAATATATTCCGATGAGGAGCGTTGTTGATTAGCTTCTCACCAAAAGTCCTCAGACCTGTGTTTATTCGGCACACCATTGCCGATAGCAGGTTGATTATGATTTTAAACACCAAACGTACCGCTGGCCATAGCACATTTCGGTGGATTCTATCAACTGTACCGATCCCCGGTACAACCCATCTTCTCAACCATAGAGAAAGGAAGCCTGCCAGTAAGGCTTTCCTGGAGATCTTCTGGCTGCCATATCTGAGGAAGCTCAAGGCTTTAGTTCCAGCAGAGAACTCCCCAGTCTTGGTGGACAAATATTTGTCCGGGAATTTGTAGACAATCATCATATCCCGTATTTTATCAGCAGTGATTGTTGAACCAGTATTGATAGTTGGAGCTTTGTTTTCCTGGAATCTTTCTTTATCATCTTTGGATATTTTATCCTTATAGAAAAAGAGATTTGTTGTCCACTTGTTGATGTATGCTAGATGAGATCCACTCTCATGCGTAGTAGTGCAAATCATGTAGTGGCACATCAACTCTTCATATACCTCAATCAATTGAGGGTTTTTCTCCCTGATTTCAGCAAGTTCCCGGTTGGAGGGAACATATTCTTCATATGGGGCTTCCCCCATTGGCAGCTTTGAGATGAATTGTATCTCATGGAGTGCGAGACCCATTTCATCTTTTGGGGTCGCAAAAGTTCCAGTTGAACTTATATATATCTCCATCAGGGCCATGAACAAGTTATTGTTCGGTGGTATACCCTGACTAGTGGAAGCCACTGCTTCATACAGACCGATGTCTTTCAGCTCCGTCTGGAAGTTCTTCATGATCCAAACACTAATTTGGATCCAGTTCTGGTTAAATGGAGTCAACCATCCTGGTAGCCTAGGGTTTGTCTGGGATACAATACCGCAGCCCTTATGAACTTATTGATGAACATCTGGGTCTGCACCGGTTGGATTAAAGCCAAATCTTCACTCGGAGTAAATCCTGGCAAGAGACCAGAGAAAGGAACGACACCGCCATTGGGAACACTAACGTGATAGCCCATATCGTTGGCATTATCCCTCTTGAATATGATTCTAATCGTCCTTCCATGACTGCTGGGAGTCAGATTCTACAGCATCTGTCGGGGATGGGTGGCATGGATAAAAGCGGACAGGAGATAATCTTTATCCATGTCAGGGAGATACATTGCTCTATCTCCAGACTTGAATACCCAAGACTCCTTCTTGGGGTGTGTTTGTGACTTGCTGTCTATTGCATCCCCAAATAAGAAAGCTGGTTTTGTAAATTGTTGGCCATCCAGCGAGGTCAACAGTTCTCCATTAATCATGGATAGCAATATTCTATCCCCTTGGGCAGCTATCAACTGTGCTCTCTCTACAGGGTACTCCAGATTCGATTGTGGAAACTCTACATGAGACAAATTCTCCAAATAATTCGAGCCCACCATACCAACTGATGAGCCAAATACTTCTGTAAGTGGGTGAATTTGCAAATCCACTGCCAAAAGAAAAAGAAAAATCAAGTTAGTGAAAATATAATTTAAAATTTTTATGCAGATAAATTAGTCTAAGTTTTTACACATAAAGGTTAAAGACTTTGACTATGTAAACTTTACGCTTATTGAAGTTGATAAAAAGTTTTAAAGTGTAAAAAGGTCTTTCTTTTACACAAAGTCTTTCACTTGTGAAATTTTACGCTAGCACATGTTGCTGTGAGCGTATTGTGAATTTTACGCTGGCATGTGTTGACATGAGCGTATTCTAAATTTTACGCTAGCACATGTTGATGTGAGCGTATTATGAATTTTACGCTGGCATGTATTGACATGAGTGTTGGCCCAATGATTATATTGTGTTTTTGAATATGGCTAATCAGTTAAGTTTAACATAATAATGTCACTAATATTCATATACTCACTATTATGTTGCTACTTAAACTTAGCATTGTCCTAATTGTCCTATATTATATTGCTATGCTTGTATCGTACTGCAACATATTTTGTTGGCCTAACATGCTATCATGTTGTTACTTAAACTTAGCAATGTCCTAATTGTCCTGTATTATATTGATATGCTTGTATCGTACTGCAACATATTTTGCTGGCCTAACATGTATTTGTAGACATGCAGTAAGCATGATCAAACATGATCAAACAGGACATAGGCAATGAAGAATTAATGATGGAGCGAAGACGGCGTTATACAAAAAGATTTCTCCGAACCGCCTAGCGACCTATCCGGGGCCTCGCATCGGGGGTTCCGCTGTCTTTTGGACGACTGCTGTCTTTTAGACGACTGCTTATCTTTTGGACGACTGCTGTCAAGGAAAAAGACGTCTTCAGGGCTGCTTAAATATCAGAAGAAAGACATCATCAAAGGGCTCTTGGTTTTTCTACTTGTTCTAAGTCTGTAATCTTCAATTTATTGAGTCTAAGAGAATGTGTATGTTGAGTCGCACTGAGTCAACTCAACCCCTAGCATATCTCTCCAAAGCTCTACCATACAACAGACCAATTCCTGAACCAAACCCAAGCTCCACAAAGCCCAAAAGCCCAATGGACCAATTCTGTCTTCTGGAGACAGAGTTCGGGCCGAACTCTGCCTCCACACAGAGTTCGGGCCAAACTCTGTTCCCTGATTTCCAGAACCCAGATTTTTAGGGCCTGCTTGCTACAAGCTGTCCAACGGCCAAAAATTTGAATTATCCATACCGAATTCTGGCCAAATTCTGCTTGTCTCGAACCCTATAAATAGGCATTGGTTTCTCTCATTTGAAACCATCCACTCTTCTCTTCTTCTTCTCTTACATAGCCTATATAGTCAAGAGCTTTACTCTTCCAATCTACTAGCCACAAAACTTCCTAAGCCCCAAGGTGCTCAAGTGCGATTCAGCTAGAAGTTTTTGTGCAAGAGTTGAAAAGAAGAAGTCGCTTGGACAATTCCAAGCAAATCGCCACTGCGATCCTCTGTAAAAAGTTGACGTGCTCTTCTGAAGAAAATGCACGGGTTGTAAACTACTATTTCACAAATAGTGGATTGAATCCTGAGCTAGAGTTCTCAGGCCTGGACTAGTCCTCCACGAGGGAAACCAGGTTAAAACTGCTGTGTCTGCGAATGCTCTTCTGATCTTTATTTACTTCCGCATTTATTTTTGATTTATTTACTATCTTGATAGTTGTTTTTGTGGAGGTGATATAGAGTTAATTTTTATTTGGTGATTATTGACACAAACTCTATTCACCCCCCCTCTAGAGTTGCCTACACTTGTGTTTTCAATGAGCGTATTCTAAATTTTACGCTAGCACATGTTGATGTGAGCGTATTATGAATTTTACGCTGGCATATATTGACATGAGCGTATTCTAAATTTTACGCTGGCACATGCTGATATGAGCGTATTGTGAATTTTACGCTGGCACATGTTGATGTGAGCGTATTGTAAATTTTACGCTGGCATGTGTAGACATGAGCGTATTTTAGATTTTACGCTGGCACGTATAGACGTGGGCGTATTTTCTTAATTTTATGCTGACACGTATAAACGTGGGCGTATGTTCTTAACTTTACGCTGACACGTATAATGTGGGCGTATTTTGTTATTTCAGTTTCTACGCTGACACGTATGACGTGGGCGTGAAATCTGAAGGTTTGGGTTTTCTTCTTCTTCTCCGGCGAACTCATAGCCGAGATTAAGTAGGGCTTTACCCTTCATTGCCGGAGCCACGGTGGGGTTGCTCTGTTGGGGCGTCGAGGATGATTAGATGGGGGTTTTCGTACGGTCGGCCGACGATGAACCGACGGGCTTCTTAGCCTTGCTGCCGGCGGCGGACGACTTCTTGGGAGCCATCGGATTGAAAGCAAGAGAATGAAAAAGGCAGAAGAGGAAGAGATATTGAGATTATAGAAGACAAGTAAAGTTTTTCTCTCTTCAAAGAGCTCTATTTATAGAATTTTTGAATCGATTCAAATTCCCGATTTTTACGCTGACTGTTGGATATCCTAACTTTTACGCGGATGACCGTTGGATATCCCGAGTTCTACGCTGACTATGAAATCCTAAATTTTATGCTTCTGTTCAAAGTATTTCAAATTTTGAAAATAATTTGAAAACTTTGAAGGGGGTCTTGTATGAGCGTAAAAAGTACTTCAAAGACCAAGTCAAAGAAGTTGAGAACTTTACGCAATTCAAACTGAGTCAAAATCAGACTCCACGCGAGCTACTCTCTACGCATGCTATTCTCTACGCCAAAAGCTTTTACGCGGGAGTTATCCTCCACTTTTATGCCGGGGACAGACTGTCAGGCCGCATTTAATGCAAGTGATTTGATCTGACACAATGATTTTCTGACAGCTGGATTACACAGAAGCCGAGGAGATTTTTTCCACCAAACCCGATACTCATCGTATAGTGTGCAAATAGGGCTATTTTACGCTCAATAAAACTGTTTCTTTTACGCACGATAGTTATTCGAGCTTTTACGCTCAAGGCTATTGTGGACATAAAGTCTATTTGGGCTACTTTTTACGCTCAAGGCTATTTTAGCCACTTTACGCTGGAAAGTTTATTTTGGGCTATTTTACGCCCAGTTTGCCACTTTATGCTAGGAGTGTATTTTGGGTCATTTTTATGCCCGATCTTTCCTGACCACTTAAGAACGTGGTTTGCCCACGTGGCTTTCATACCACACTTCTCGAGGAACGTGTGTACGTGCTCTCCCCATTTTGTTGAAGTAGTGGGACACGTGTCACCATGCGTAGAGATCAAACTCTACATAGGACACGTGTCAACGTGCGTAGAGGATGAGTTGCATCGTGGGTGACAGTTACTTGCGTAAAAACCCGATTTTGTTACTTTTTACGCACAAAGGGTCAAGTCTATAAATAGACTTATTTTTCACATAGACATCATCAAGGGGATCAATAGAGAGACAGGAAGATGAGATTCTGAGAAAACTCATATTTTTAGAGTGATATTTCCAGAAGCATTTCTTTAACTTTTTCTCAAGAACAGGGTGAAGCAAAGCAAGAAAGCATTCGACTGTGCCATCAGTGCCGTTGCTCGATACCTTTTCGGTGACTTAGTTCTTCCGATTGTTCGTCTTCTTCAAGCAGTTTTCTTCATCATCATCGTATGGTCCAAGGAACAAAGTGATCGCTCTCAGATCAGACTTCCATAGCAATACTTCCCAGAACAATTTGTACTTCTTTTACTTTTTCTAGTTTTCTTTCAAAAGCCAAATTTTAGGCATTTTGTTAAGTGAAACAAATACGTCATAGGATCGAATTTATCTCTTTGAATCAATTGACTCAACGTAATACACCGTACGGTGCAGGACATTACACTACTAGTAGGTGATTCTAGCCCCTCCATTTGTCGAATGTTATTTTCTAAGTACACGATGTATTTTCGTGGACAATTTCCTTACATTGTTCTTTGATCACTTTTTAGTTGATATCTAGCTTCACAAGTTTCCATATGTCGAATGTTATTTCTAAGTACACGATATATTTTCGTAGACAATTTCCTTACATTGTTCTTTGATCACTTTCTAGTTGATGTCTAGCTTCACAAGTTCATGTAATATCTGTTTCGCCATCTAGTTCATTGTTATGCATACTCTTATCTCAGTGATCATGTTAGTTAGTCATATTATGTTATAAATATTGTCCGTTGATTTATGAGATGAAGAACATAAATAAATTGAGGAAGCGTATCTTAATTCATAGATTGACTTGATGGATCTTGAAGTAGACGTCTCTTTATGGGGTTCAATCTTCCAACTCGCTACGACCCTTAATAACAAAGATGAAATCTTTGTTCCTCTCTCTGTTGATGGGGATGCAGAAGAAAATAAAAAAAACCCTCTATTTTTGTGGCCATATGAGTTGGGGACCATAATCCTAATGAATACATATATTTATATGTTTTTGATATTTCTAATTTGGCCCCTCATCAAATTAGATTTATCTCCGATATCTACACATTATTTTCATGACAATTATACCCTTACGCCAATTTTTCAAATAGACCACTTTAATTTGGCTTAATTATTTAGATAGTCCAACACAATTAATTTTACATATATGGCACCTATTATTGAATAATTCCAACATATTATACATTGTTACATGCACTTATAGTTCACTGATATTATGTTCATTGGTATTATGCACTTGTTTTATTCCTGAATGGATTACTAATCTTATAGCTTAGACGACTCTCTTATAGCCTGTGAAGCTTCGAGATTGGTATCAAGATTCGTGACCCTTTTCTTTCTTTTAATAGTACTATTGCATATTTGCTATTCGTACACTTTACAATCTTACTTATAGATATCGCTATGTTCTATATTATTGTTAGTTTTGTGGATGTCAATTATATTCTGGATATGTAGTGGCTTATAGACCTATACAACGTATTATATCATGACGTAAGCGGAACGTACTCATATACTTGTATCTCAAAATTGAGAGTCGATCGTGATTTTCAACGAGGGTATCTCTATCTTTAGTTAGCACTAAAATCAACTAATTAGTTTAAACTATAACTAGACATACTTTTTTTCCCAAGAAATATTGGAACACGGGTGAAACTTATTCTCAATACAGGCCACAAACCGACACTTATTACAACTAGCACAAGAAAACGTTCCTTTGTGACTCACCCTTGTTTCCCAGCTGCATGGTACTTCCCGACTTTCTCAATCAAATTGTCGACATCTTTGTAGGAGGATCTTCCCTCTTGGAGCGCCTCCTTCGCCTTCGCCGCATACTCCCTCACCCGCTGCCTCATCTCTGCCACTCCGCTGTCCATCACCTCTCTTACCGCCTTCGCGCTTCGCGGCATGCGCTCACCCCCACCCTCAACACCTGCGTCACGTACTTCTTCGTCACGAACTGGTCGAACTACAGCGGCCACGTCACCAGCGGCAGCCCCGCGCTGATCCCTTCGAGCGTCGAGTTCCATCCGCAGTGTGTCACGATGGCGCCCACCGCCCAGTGGTTGAGTATCGCCACCTGCGGCGCCCATCCCTTTATTATCAGACCCCTTCCTTCCATCCTCTCCTCGAACCCATCCGGGAGCCAACCGGCAATATCTTTGTAGTAAATGAATAATGGATTATTTTATTGATGGGCTACTACTTGCTACTTATAGAGGTTCCAAATCCTCTTCATACTACATTTTCCAATGTGGGACTAAAGTCCCTTATTGATTCTCAACACTCTCCCTCAAGATGGGCGATAGATATTAATCATCCCCATCTTGTTACATAGCTTTGATAGACTCAATAAACTAAGACCTTTAGTCAGATAGTCTGCAACTTGTTCTTCTGAGCGAACATGGTCAATCTTCAGTATCCCTTGTTCCAGCTTCTCCTTGATGAAGAATCGATTGATCTCGATCTGCTTCGTTCTGTCGTGCTGAACTGGATTGTTGGCTATACTTATTGCAGCTTAACTATCGCTCAGAATATGTAACGGTGCTCCTTTATCCAGCTTCAACTCTGTCAGCAGTGCTTTCATCCACAGTAATTCTGTCACTCCCAGTGCCATTGCTTTGAATTCTGCTTCAGCTGACGATCGTGCTACCACTGACTGTTTCTTGCTTCTCCATAAGACCAAGTTTCCTCCTACAAAGACACAATATCCCATGGTAGACCTTCTGTCGTCTATGCAACTCGTCCAGTCTGCATCGCAGTATCCCTCAACTTCTATACGTCCATTCTTCTTGAACCATAGCCCTTTTTTCGGCGTCCCTTTCAGATATCTCAAGATCTGAAACACTGCTTCCATATGACCCATTCTTGGATCATGCATGTAGCGACTCACTACACTCACCGCAAATGAGATATCAGGACGAGTGTGTCCCAGATAAATTAATCTTCCTACAAGTCTTTGATACCTTCCACGATCAACTGGCTCTCCTGCTTCTGCTCCCAACTTGCACTTCTGGTCAATCGGAGTGACTGCTGCTTTGCATCCCAGCATCCCTGTCTCCTTTAGCAGATCTAGTACGTATTTTTTGTGAGAGAACAATTCCTTGTTCGTCGTCACACACCTCGATACCCAGAAAGTACCTAATCGCTCCTAAATCCTTTACCTCAAACTCCTTCGCGAGTTTTGATTTCAGCTTAGTGATCTCGACCTCATCATCACCTGTGATTAGTATATCATCCACATATACAGCAAGTATAGTAATATGGCCTCTTGCATGCTGAAGAAAGACTGTGATCTGCATTTGTTTGATGGTATCCCATGCCAGTAACAGCCGTTCTGAATCTGTCGAACCAGGCTCGAGGAGATTGCTTGAGCCCATATAGCGACTTCTTTAGTTTACACACTTTTTCACGCGACGTCCCTCCGTCTGATTCTGTCGCGTAGCATCCTAGAGGGAGCTCCATGTACACTTCTTCTTGCAGGTCCCCGTGGAGAAAGGCATTCTTCACATCTAATTGGTATAGCTTCCACCCATAGTTTGCTGCAATGGAGACCAGAGTTCTTACCGTGCTCATTTTCGCTACTGGGGCAAACGTCTCATCATAGTCGATGCCATATGATTGTGTGTATCCTTTTGCAACCAACCGTGCCTTGTACTGCTCTACTTTTACTTCTGGTGTCTCCTTCACTGTGTACACCCATTTGCATCCCACGGTTTTCTTCCCTTTGGGTAATGGAACCAGCTCCCATGTCTTATTTTTCTCTAGTGCCCCAAGTTCTTCCATCATTGTGAGCACCCTGAATTCCGAGTTGATGTTTTTATTTTATTTTCTGATTGAATTATTTTTTCTCAATAAATATTTTATTTTGTTTATTTTATCCTTGAATGTACTTTCCCGTGCCTTTGATATTTGGAGTGTTAGGGATGTTCATCTTTGGAAACTTTCTTCATGAGTTTTGTAGTGGACAGGATTACCTTCATTTTGGTATATAATGTCCCACTCAAATTTGTTCCCTTATACTCTTTTTGCTTCGCACAACTTCAGGTGAATTTAGACCATTTGATCGTTGATTAATTACTAATTGATTTCCCACTCTTTTCCTTGATTCTCATAAGCACGTTACCGTGAATTTTAATTTAGGAGCACCAGACTAGTCATTTTCTTGAAACCAACTCCTCATGCATGATCTACTCGAGACACTCTTCACCCATAACCTTCGTGTCCCACTCAGACACACCATCTTCTGCTTTATTTGCTTCGCACAACTTTTGGGTCAATTTAGACCAATTAATTATCCACCGTAAAATGTGACCTGACTTCCAATTTAATTTTGGGACCCGACATCGATCCAACCTAGTCGACCCAAAATATGGACATGGCCCACACGAAGCCTACTACCCACATGACACTTGTGTCCCATTTATTTGAGCCCCCACATGCTACTTATTTATCCATGATCATAAACACCTAAAAATAATTCAATTATTGCACCATGTCCGATTTTGACCCGACCCGGCTCAACCAAACCCAGTCCAAGCTTCATGTTACCCTCCCTCATGACACCCTCACTCTCATTGCCTTTAAAAAAATATTAAATACCTAGTCTACCTCTTTTAAATATTCCTAGAATAATCCCCTTGATTTAAATCCATAAGAAATGATCTATTCCTACATTTAATCCCAATCCTTCATTCTACCCACATGCAATCCCAACCACCCATCCAAAGCAAACTTTCACACACTCAAACCTCCTCCATGTGGCCGGCCCTAAAATCTATGTAGATAATTTCCTATTCTCTTTCTCTCTCTACTTCTTTCTCTCTTCCTTCATTAATTTCCTCACACTCCTCTCCAAATACACACAACAGCCTCCATGGCCTATCTCCTCCTCCTCCCTGGCCGAGCGCCACCACCAGCAACCGTACTCCCTTGTAGCACCCAGTTTCTAAAATGAGGGTAATTTTGAACTTTTATAATTTTGATTAATCAATAATAAGATTTAACTTATGTTGTGATTTTTGGTGATTTTTAATCAATTTAAAATATTGAATTGTGATTTTGATGGTTAACTAGTGTAACCCTAGGGACTGCATGACCTAGAGACTAACCATGACCATGGGGACCTAACCATGTGATTAGGATGACTAATTGTGACTTTTTAGCCTAAAGGTATTTTGGTCATTTTTAACTTATTAATGAAAATGAATTTTGATTAATTAGTATTGTGCTAATTGAATTGTTAGAGACTAACCTAGTTTTGACTAAACCTAGATGTTAATGATGCTCATGGAGGTTTAGTTAGAAGGTTAGAGACTTAATGGTTAAGTTAGATTAACAATATCTAGATATTTCATAGTAGGATATTTACCCCTTAGGATATTTGTGAAAAAGAAAGCCTTATGACTAGTTGAACCAATAGAAAGGCTTAGAATTGGGTGGACAAATCCTAGTCACTCATCTACATGAAAAACTAACCCTAATTCATCTAATGACCAGCCATCAAGTGCCCCCTCCCTTCCTATAAAGAATCCTTAAGAAAACCCTTGCCTCTTTTTACCTCTACATTGAACCCTAAGTGTTCTTCCTCAAATTAGAGAGCTTCCCTCTTTGATTTGATTTCCTTTCCCTCACATTCCTCCATCCAAACTTCTCCTAATCCATCCCACACCATCAAGAAAGGATTCTATCCAAGAATTTGGGCAAGGTGCAAAGGGAGGTGTCCTTTTGGATAGATCTTCGTATCGGAGCCGTGTCCTAAAGATTTTTATTGGGATTCCACTCCCAATAGGTAAAACCTATCATCTAACTTGATTTCCTTTGTATATTAATTAGTTTTGAATCCAAAGGATCCACCCTCATGCATGTGTCCCCTTTAGATTCAATTTTGAGACCATTTGGAGTCATTTGAGGATGTTATAGGTGTGTCTTGTGTCCTACTTGATAGATCCCAAATTAAGACACCCCATGTGCATGTATGTATGATAATATTTTAAATAGATATGTAAATTCGGTTTTAGAATGGTTAGAGAGTGGATTGATCTTAGTTAGGATGGTTAGAATGAGTTTCATTTGGATACCTATGTTGGTATCCAAGTATCTTGGCCAACCCAAATTTGTCATAATTTTCATCCACGTTTTTATTAACCAAAACAACTTAGAAATGTCATAACTTTTAGCTTAGAACTCCGATTTATCTCCCATTTTTTTAAAGAACCGTATCGAAGTTAGCTTTCCAAATATATATTTTAATAAGCCAAATTCGTTCTGAAACTTTCTGTAAAATTATTTGAGTGTCAGCTGTACGAAAGACGAACGCGTTTCGGTGTTTTTGCAATTTCGGGAGCTTCCAGACACGAAAATGCGATCCGTTTAAAGTTTCGGAAAGCTAACACAAAGGACTACGACATACTTTAATCCTAGAATTTAGTGAAGGCCCAATTGGTACTGTATTGGTTTTAAGTAGAAGAGTGACTATACGATATAGGCATTTTGTGTAACCTATGAGCCTATATAGTATGGATATCATGTGAATGTAGGTATCATAGGTTGTCAATAATATGTATGATATAGTACATATATGTATATATATATATATTAATTATTGTTATGTAATATATGTTAGTATAGTGTGTGTGTGTGTGTGTGTGTGTGTGTGTGTGTGTGTGTGTGTTTGAATGAGATAAGGATGTGTGTGGTTAGTGGAGAGAAGTGAGATTGATAGAGGTTATGTGCTAGTGTGTGATTGATGTTGTATAGATGGTAGTATAGTGTGTGTGTTATGAAGGTGAGAGAGTTGTAAGGATCATGCCATCCTATTTAACTTGAGGCTAGTGTGGTTTGTTGAGTGATTTATGTTTTGGTTGAGTGGTAGTGTGTTGTATATAGATGTGTGTGGGTGTCTTAGAAGAGAGGGGGTGGATTTGGTATATGTGTGTGTATGTTAGTATTGGAGTGAAGAGAAATTTAGATGTTGTATGTATGGATATGTTAGTAGTTATGTTAGAATCTATGTAGAGATTAGAGGTATCTTAGAAGTTAGATGGTGATATCTTATATAAGTTAGATAGTTAGTTGTGTTAGTCTATGTTATTGTTAGTTAGAGATGACATATGTTAGTTGGTTAGAGTTAGAGATGGATATATATACATATATGTTATGGTTAGATATTAGTTAATGGATGTTAGTTGTGTTAGGTTTCTAAGTTAGAATAGATGGTTAGAAGTTATATGTTAGAATGTTGTTAGTTGAGGTATTGGTTAGATTTTTGATATGTTAGATACCTATGATATGTTAGTATTAACTAGTGTATAGATGTTGGAAACCTATAGATAGTTAGTATCCTATCTTAGTATCTTAGGATACTAAGAGTGGGGTCTTAGATTGGCTAGTTGACCTAGACTTGGTTAGACTAGATTGACTGTTTTGACTAGACTTAGACTTGACTTGACCTAGTTGACTTTGTGTGACCTAATTTGACATAGCATGACCTTGTTTGACTTAGATTGACCTAGTGTGACTTAGTTTGGCTTGGTGTGAGTTAGTATGACCAAGTTGGACTCCTAGTTTGACCAATCTGGACTTGTTGACCTAGTTTGACCTAGCCAGTTGACCAGGTGTTTTCCATAAATAAATTCACTTTATTTATTTTGTATCTGAGAAAATTACAACTGTAGGAATCTAATCTAGAAGACGATTACTTTATCCCTTGGACGATGCGATGAAGAAAACTCGAACTTTGAAGAACTTGGACAGCAACTGGGCAATCTCTCTGTTCTCTCTGAAATTGACTGTAATCTCTGATGAAGATGAAGAAACTCTCTTTTATAGAGTTCTGGATAATTGTTCTGAAGCATACGCTCAGGTAGTTACTTGACGTGTGCATAACTGCAGGGACGAGTGGCGAATTCTGATGGAGACACGTTGGAGTACGGTTGAAAGTAGTAGAATATATCTAGGAGAGATTGATGACATGAATGCCACATTGCATAACTTCTGAAGAAGTGGATAACTGAGTGCAGGACACGTGAGAACGTGTGTTAACTGCACGTTGAAAATCATTCTGGACACAACTGCTGTGATACGCTGCCTTAGAGGAAGAGTCATACGCTAGCTTTTGAAGGCACATGTCTTGCAAACACTGACTTGGACAGCATAGAGCCATAGAAGGCTGATACGCTTACTTTATTAATAAGGAGTCGTATGGGGTCCATACGCTCACTTGGTTGGGAAGGAGTCGTATGAGGTCCATATGCTTACTTGAATGGCAAGGAGTCGTATGAGGTCCATACGCTCACTTGAATGGCAAGGAGTCGTATGAGGTCCATACGCTTACTTGGATGGCAAGGAGTCGTATGAGGTCCATGGCAAGGAGTCGTATGAGGTCCATATGCTCACTTATTTGGGAAGGAGTCGTATGAGATCCATACGCTCACTTAATTGGGAAGGAGTCGTATGAGATCCATACGCTCACTTAATTTGGAAGGAGTCGTATGTTTGAATAAGTAGACACGTGGCATGTTTGAATAAGTAGACACGTGGCCATCATCAATCTTCTTTGATACGCCATATCTTCCAATAACTGACAAAATCTTCTCGAGCGTCATGACTGCGGATATGATGGCTGACAGACTGTCAAAACTGACAGTAATGATGGCTTTTACATTTATGAGAGATGCTGAGCTGTCCTCGTAAAAGACAAAACCGACTCTTCGAAAACCTATACGACGGCTAGTCTTCATTGGACAACTGTCTTTGCACGAAAGACGAAGTGTAAGATTCATCCTTTATTAAATACATGCTGTGCTGTCATCTCAGAAAATAATAAAATATTCACTGAGCGTACGGCCTTTAGATGAGCGTATGGCCTTGAGCGTATGGCTTGGACTGAGTCTTATGTCAGCGTGTCATAATTTTCACACCCTACAAGACCCCCTTCAAAGTTTTCGAACTTTATGAATTTCAAAAGTTCGAAATTACTTTGAACTTTAAAGTGAGAATAAGTCCTGACACGCTGGCATGAGTTTGTTATCTTCCTCAATATCAGTGCAAATCTTTAGGGATTTTGTTTAAAGAATATCCGTCGTTTGAACTTCTTCCTTTCTTCTATAAATAGGTCTTCCAAAACCTATTTTATTTCTTTACCACAGCTTTTGCTTTCGAGAGAGAAAAGTGCTTTCAGAAACTCAAAACCCTTCTTCCCCTACTATTGCAGCGACTCCCGGTTTTGATACAGGGATAGCAAAGATCATGGGGATGTATTCAGATATTATTTATTCGTATCTGGATACATTCTCAAGACGACTTATGAAGGATGAGACTATGCCCTTTTCGAGTCTTCGAGAAGCGACTAGTTTTCCACTTTCAGCTTTGAGACAAGCTGGTTATGAGGCTCAATGTGTCTTCTTTGAACATCTCCTGAGTGAATTAGAAGCAAACATCCATAAATATTGGGAGATTAAAAAGGAGGACATTAATTCTCTGACTGCAGCTGAGATTGCTCAATTGGAGAATGAAGCTCAAGCTCAGCACATTGCTCTGACAGAATTCCTCGCTCAGTCTTCCAAAGAGCTAATGGCGAAAGACGAAGAAATAATAAGTACTCGTCAGAATATGGAACGCTTAGAGAAAGATGAAGCGTCAAAAGCTGAAGAGCTTAGAAAGTTGAGGGAAGAGCTAGCTCGTATTCTGGAGCAAATTGCCTCTATGGAAACAGAACAATCAAAGATTGCTACTGATCGTAAATCTGCAGCTGAACGTGGTCAAGTTTTACAGCAGGAGCGAGAATTGATGCGAACCAATCAGATTGAAGAGACCAATCGCCGTAGCTCTATTATTGTAGAATATGACCAACGGATGATTGGAGCTGAAACAGCAGAGCGAATCAAGAAAGCTCATGAAGAAAAGATGAATAATGTAATCGTTCGTATTCAGGAGATCATTACTCCTCCTAAATAATTCTTTTACATTTATCATGTATTGAAGTTTTGATACCCATTTGTAATCATTGTTCTGATTTTGATTGAAACGAATATCTTGGCTTGATTTCAATTTTGTGGATAATATTTTTGTAGAAAACATGTTCAGAGGTAAATAATACATGACATATTTCAATAGAATAGAATATACAAATAAACTTTGCAACTCTATCATGATATTAAACCAAAGATTTTTAGTTTAATACTGATTAGAGAAAACAGAATTCAGATATAAAGATATCTTTAGATTCTATTTTCCATGATCTTTGGATTCGGAAATCAAAAGACGAGATATCATTTTTATAGAATAGAAAATATGATACATACTGAGATAGAAAATTCAGAGGTAATATGGACATAATTTTCTATTCAAGATTTTTATTAAAACCACTGGGGATCTAATAAAACAAAATATCAAATTCTCTGGGAAGATGATACATGGTGGAATATCAGTTTCCTCTGGGGATAACGATATCGAGATAACTTTTGTAAAGAAGAATTAACTTTGATTTCATATTTGCTGGGGAATGATGAAAATATTATACATAATATTTCTTTAAGAATTTGCCATTGATAGGCATCATCATGACTTTCCCATCCATAGAGGCAAGCTGGTATGCTCCGTTAGAGAAGACTTTGTTTACTACGAATGGGCCTTCCCATTTCGCGTCAAATTTGCCTTTGCTCATATGTGTCATGGTCATAGGACGTCTGACAGTAAGGACCAGTTCTCCCTTCTGATATGCTCTGACTTTGACTTTTCGGTTAAAAGCCTTTGAGATTCGGGCCTAATACAGCTCGATATTTTGTTGAGCATACAATCGTTTTTCATCTAGAGCTTCCAATTCTTGAAGTCGAAGACGATCATTGTTTTCTGTTGTAAGTTCATTGGAGATTGCAATTCTCAGAGAAGGAATCTGGATCTCAAGGGGAAGAACAGCTTCACACCCATATACTAAAGAGAAAGGCGTACATCCGGTCGCATTACGAACTGTGGTGCGGTAGGCCCATAAACATTCACCAAGCTTCTCACTCCAGTTGCGTTTGTTGGAAGAAACGAATTTTTTCAAGAGTTTGATGATTGTTTTATTGAAAGCTTCTGCCAATCCATTAGCTGCTGGATTATATGCTGTAGAAGCTAAATTATTAATCCGATGATCGTCGCAGAATCGAGTAAATTTCTGACTGACGAACTGCGGTCCATTATCATGGATAATACGCCGAGGAACACCAAATCGATAGATAACATGATGTTTGATGAAGTTGATAACACTAAAAGTTTTGACTTCAGATAACGGGATTGCTTCAGCCCATTTGAAAATGTAATCGGTTATTGCTAGAATAAACCGATGTCCTCTTGATGATGGTGGGTTGATGGGACCAATGACGTCCATGCCCCAAGCTTCAAAGGGCCATGATGCCACTGTTGGGTGTAAGAATTCTGACGGTTGATGAATAAAGTCTGCATAAATTTGACAGGCTTTACATTTCCGAGCATATTGAATAGCGTCAGCCACCATCGTGGGCCAATAATAAACCATACGTCGGATACGATCTTGAAGTTTAGGACCTGGTTGATGAGCTCCGCAAACACCATCATGTGCTTCATGGATTATCTGTTGTGCTTCTTCACCAGCAATGCATCAGAGGAGAAGACCGTCGTAAGACCGACGATATAATGTCTTCGTCGTATGATTATAATAGAATCTGAGAGATCGACGCCGGATAGACGCTGCTTCACTCGGATTATCAGGAATATGTCATACAAAATAAAGTCTAGAAACGGGCGTCTCCAGTCTTCAGTTATGACTTCTGTTTCATTAGAAAAGACATATTCCATAGTAGAATCAGAAGAAGACGAGGACATTTTGTCAAACTTTAATCCAGCATCAAGGTTGAGAGAATTTTTGTCTGGTTTATAGGGAAAAGCTAAGGCCAAATTATTCTCAACACAGAATAGTTCTCGGTTATAAAACACTATTACTTGCTGACGTCTGATTGGTATAGCTAATACAGCAGCAAGATTAGCTAAAGCATCAGCTTCTGCATTATAGGCTCGTCGAACATGTTCAATAAAGAAACCTTCAAAAGATGAGGCTATAGAGAGTGCTGCTCGATGATAAGGTATCAAATCCTGATGACGAACTTCATACGTTCCTCTGATCTGATTGATGATAAGCTTGGAGTCTCCATAAACTTCCAAATATTGAATATCTAGATGTTTAGCAAGTTGAAGGCCGATGAGCAATACATTATATTCGACTACATTGTTTGAACATGATTGATCCAGAGAATAAGCCCTCTGAATAGTTAGACCTTCTGGGGATACAAGAACAATCCCAACTCCAGCGACAATATCGCCGTTAGGACCTATTCTAGATGCTCCATCAAAGAATAGACGCCAGGTAGGAATTTCTTCAGAAATCAGATTTGAATCCAAGACTTCATCTGGGATCTCATCATATAATTTAGAATCTTTTGGAATCGCATGAGCAGCCAAAAAATCAGCAAGAGCCTGTCCTTTAACTGACTTCTGAGGAATATAATGCATATCGTATTGAGCTAACAAGATTCCCCAATTAGCTAGTCTGGAGTTGAGAATACCAGGTTTCTTTATCATAATCCTGATGGGATTCACTCTGGAAATAAAGTAAATCGTTTGACCGATAATATAATGTCGCATTTTCTGAACAGCAAACATTAATGCTAAGCATTCTTTCTCGATTGGAGAATAACGCGGTTCAGCACCTGTCACTGTACGACTGAGATAATAAATAGCCTGTTCATGGCCATCTTTATTTTTCTGGGCAAGTAATGCACCAAGAGAATGATCCATGGCTCGAACATATAGAAGGAATGGTATTCCCGAGACGGAAGGTACCAAAACTGGAGGGTTCATGAGATACTGTTTAATATCGTCAAATGCTTTTTGACATTCTTCGTTCCAAACGAAAGATACACCTTTCTTCAGAAGTTTGTTGAATGGTCTGCAGCGTCCTGATAAGTTGGAAATGAATCTCCTGATATAAGTAATTCTTCCTTGAAATCCTCGTAGCTCTTTTAAGGTGCGTGGAGGACGCATCTCTTGAATGGCTTTGATTTTCTCGGGATCCACGTGTATACCTTTAGCGGTAATGACGAAGCCGAGAAATTTACCACTAGAGACGCCCAGGAAGGACTTAGTAGGGTTCATTTTAAGTTGATGCTGACGCATTAAATCAAAGATAGTCTTCAAATCTTGGATATGATCCTCCTTTTGTCGACTTTTGACTGCAATATCATCAACATAGCATTCGACTATTTTTCGGAGATGTTCGCGGAATATAGTGCTCATTGCTCGCTGATATGTTGCCCCTGCATTCTTGAGACCAAACGGCATCACTGTATAACAGTATATACCGATCGACGTTCTGAAGGAAGTGTGTTTTTCATCATCTGGAAACATTTTGATCTGGTTGTATCCTGAATACCCATCCATAAATGATATTCGTTCGAAACCACATGTATTGTCGATCATGACATCTGTAATTGGAAGAGGAAACTCGTCTTTAGGACAAGCTGCATTGAGATCGCGAAAGTCTATATAGACTCGGATCTTGCCAGTCTTTTTAAGGACAGGAACGATGGTAGCCACCCATTCAGGATGTTGTTCCTCTCGAATAAATCCAGAAGCCATAAGCTTGTTGACTTCAGCTTCAATTGCATCCATGATGTTCGGACGAAATCGTCGCTGTTGTTGTTTGACCGGTTTAGCATTTGGCATGATATTGAGTTTGTGCATTGCAATCTTTGGATCTAGTCCTGGCATATCCTCATAACTCCAGGCAAAGACATCGATATAATCACGAATAAGATTAATCATGTCTTGTTTATCTGTTTCTGAAAGACTTTCACTGATGAATATTGGTTTAGGAGACCCTTCTTCACCAACATCAATTTGGATCAGTTTATCTTCAGTAGGAGGTTCCCTCTGCTCGAACCTGAATTTCCATTGATTATCTAATCTTTGAGCCCATTGTTCCGATTCGGGTGATATTTTAAAATCATCCTCATCTTCATTATTTTCTTGCGGGCTACCAACGGAGACCATATTGATGGATAAAATAGAGCGATGGAGATCGCCAATACTCGTGTCAGAATTCCAAGAGAGAGAATCAGAAGACTCAGATCGTTCGTCTTCATAGGATTTTGAATCTTCATGGACGATGTTGATAAAGGAGATAGGAGCAATGTAACCTAACCCACATTTTGTCCTTCCGTATTTTAATGGAGGAATTCGAACAGGCATTCTTCTTCCTTTTCTATTATTGAGACTGGTTCTAAAGTCATAACCCATATTCTTGATAATATTTTTGGATTGCTGACTGTAGCGACGTAGTTGTAACCTTCCAGTATCGTCGTTTATGTCATCTTCTTCCAAGTTAGGAGGATTCTGGGGTCCTTTATAAAAGAAGATCGGATTTTCTCCCTTCTTTCTAGCAGGGACCACGAAGTATAATTTTTGTATGGATTCTAATGATACGTCTGTATGAAGAGTTTGAACAACCCCTATAGTTAGTGACTCTAAGCTATTTAGCAATTGTAAATAACTTTGTACATGATTACAGACATCAATATACTGCAAAGGAGATGCTTCATTAATATTAGATACTGTATTTACAACAGAAGGCTGAGCCTTATCAGACTTAGTCAAATTAATGACAAAAGAGGGAGAGGAAGAGCGATCAGAAGTTTTGTTTCGATTAAGATCGATAACAAAAGGCTCAGAAGAGGTGAGATCCCTTGAAGAAGATCGTGGATAAGTCGTACGTCCATTGACTGGAATGACTAGAGTATCTGGTCTAGCCTGAGAAGGTAGAGGGGGAGTGGTACGTCCACTGACAGGAATTATCAGTGAGCCTTGTGGAGCCTGGGCAGGTGATGAAGTAGTACGTCCACTGACAGGAATTATCAGTGAGCCTTCTTCAGATGATTTAACAGACTGCGGAGGAGTGATACGCCCTTTTACAGGAATAACAAAAGTGCCAACTTTTGCTATCTCATCATCATTATCCATAGCTTGTAAGACTTTTGAGTATTCATCTTTGTACATGCGAGCGTCATTGAAGTAAGCTTCAACTCCTTTGAATGGATAGAGATCTGCAACCTCCTTTTGAACTTCTCCATTATCATCAACATATTTGAAGCACTGATGAAGAGTCGAAGGAACGACATTATGTTCATGCAAGAATGGTCTCCCCAATAGAGCATTGTATGAGCAACCATGATTGTCGATGATGTAAAAAGTAACTTTAGTGCAGATCGCCTATTTGAAATTTGAGGCGAATCTTGCCCAAAGGCTCGCTTTTTCCTTGATTGAATCCCAAGATGATAGTGATAGTGCTGGAAAGACTATGCACAGGTATCTTCAGTGCATCTAACATAGCTTTTGGAATAATACTGAGA
This sequence comes from Iris pallida, assembly GCA_029216955.1. Taxonomy (NCBI): domain Eukaryota; kingdom Viridiplantae; phylum Streptophyta; class Magnoliopsida; order Asparagales; family Iridaceae; genus Iris; species Iris pallida. The sequence goes on from JANAVB010005599.1 coordinate 21,663,462, forward strand.
GCAGATCCTGGATCAATCAGGAGACGATCAACCTTCATAGAATCAATATATCATGTATGATATAAAGGACGGTCATGTCGATTATCCTCTAGCAGCATATCGTCCTGCGTAAAAGTAATGTTTGGAATAAATTCCAATACATTATGGCAATGAGAAACAGATTCTGTTTCCAACTTCTTGAGAAGAGTTAAGCAGGTTTCTGCTTGCAGCAGTACTTCAATTAGAGTTTCTCGAGTCTCTTTAGAGAGGCGTAAGAGCTCGAAGATTGATAATTTAGCTGGTGTATTGGCTAGTTGAGCCAATATATCAAAATTATAAGGCTTTTCAAGTCCTGTAGGAGATGACTTCTTCAATGGTTTGTCGAAGCGGACTTGTTGTTTGCCTTTGTCAGCTGCTGTTGGTTTAGAAGGAATTGTCTCAACAGGAACATTTAAAGGCTCTTCAGTAGAGACTGGTGTTGGAGCTGTAACCGGAAGGACATCAGAAGTTTCTTCAGGAATTTCAGCATAATCTTTCAGATATCTTTTTCCTGACCGAGTTCTAGCATGGACTTCAACTTCAGATTCTGGTTCAGGGTCTATGGAAACCATGTTGCAATTCTTTATCTTGCTCTTGGTTCTTTTATGTTTGATGAGAGCTTCATTCCAGAAACCAAGGCCAATACGAGATTGATTATGCCTCATAGTGATGGCTAAAGGTGCTCGGAGTCCCTTGCCTGAGTTCAAACCAGGAGCAGTGGCTAGATCATAATCCATCTTCGCCATCAATTCACGAGATTGTGAACTGTATAGATGAAAAGCAGGCTTGTATCTATCTTCAGATTGAGGTACAGATTTTATCTCCGTAGGGAGTGAATTTCCTACCAAGATGAAAGTAGAGGTTAGGTAAAAATCGGGTGTGAAACTAGAAGTCACATTGCATGACTTAGTCTTCCCGAGCTTCTTTTTAGATGATGGAGTCTTCCGAGAAGAAGAGGAAGATGTCTCAAACTCCGTCATTAAATCCGGGTGAATCCACATGATCTCTCCCTTCTTAGTTGTGACAGGAAAAAGTCCGTCATTCTGCGCTGGTGGGATGTTTACAACTTCGAGAGTTGCTTTGGGGATAGGAATAATCCCACTTTCTACCATTAAGGGAGGGAAGTCACGGAACTGCATTGAAATTACATTTGCTGTGACTGTTTTGTCTTTGGGTGTTAGTGTCACAGCTCCTGATTTAATCATCTCTTGAATCTTCCCTTTTAATACATAGCAAGACCGGATTGTATGACCCAGCATTCTATGATATGGACAATATTTTGGATGATCTGTCTTATTGGCTTCATCAGGCTTTTTAATTTTTGGCAATTGAATCTTATTATCTTTGAGCAAGCATTCAAAGATACCCTGAACATCGTCATCGTCGAAAGAATATTCTTCCTTCGGTCGAGGAGGTCTCTGTTGTTGATTTGTTGGAGCTGGAGTAGCTTGGGTAGTCTTTACCTCTTGACTACTGCTTTGGAGATTGACTTCAAGAGCTTCTTTCCCTTTGCGATTGTTGGGTCGAGTACTATTGCTAGCACTCTAATTTGATTCCTTGGAAGCCATTTGTACCCCCAGACCCTTGAAGGTCTCAGCACTGACCTCGGCAGCCTTGGCACTGACAATGAAAGAAGGCCAATCTTGGAACTGAGTGGAACCTGTCCACATGCTGATAATTGGTAAGAGATTCGACTTGCAAGTGTCGATAGTAACAGCATCGGGAGTTCCGAGAGGCATTTTGAGGGCTTCTCTTCTGAATCTTTCGATGAAGTCCTCGGTGGTTTTGTTATTTTTCTGTTTAATTCTTATAAGGGCTGACATGGTCATGTCATTAACCCCTTCATAGAACCGTTCAAGAAACATTTGCTTGAAACCGGCAAATGAAGTAATGCACCCATCAGGGAGACTTCTATACCATTCATAAGCCATTCCTTTGAGACACCCAACAAACACCCGAGTAAGGAGGGCGTCACTTGGTTGCAGTTGATCAGTCATTACTTCAAAGTGATTAATGAACTGACTTGGGGAGGTTGTCCCATCAAAGAAAGAGATGGTTGGAGGTTTGTATTTTGGTGGATACGATACCTGCTTCCATTCTATTGGGTAAGGTTGCTTGATACCTAACCTTTGCAAACCATCCTTCTGTTTAAATGCCTCGAATTGAGTTCGGAGATTCCTTAACTCTTTAGTAACAATTCCAGAAGATTGGGGAGTTGTAACTTGTTGAGTGTAATTGGGAGAAGGGACTGCAGCATATGTACCACCCCCAGCTCCAGACTGACTTGGAGTAGGTTGTACAGGAACATTAGATTGTACCCCCGAAATAGTAGAAGGTTCCAGGTTTGGAACAACAGGAGTATTTAATACAACTGGAGGGGCTGTATATTGGACTTGCTGAGTTTGATGCTGAGCTTGCATAAGAGTGTGCATAGCATTCAATGTATCTGCCATAGCTCGCAACTGTTGTTCTAAGGAAGAAATCCTTTGTTCATGAGCTTCAGTGCTAGTTGAAGGTTCATGATTGCCCTCTGCCATGTAAGTAGTAATCATTCGAGGAATAGATGATGAAACAGTCTGTTCTGAATCATCACTGTGTGAGTCGATATCTTTCCCGGGACTATTTACGGGAGTCAATACTGGAAAGTTGGATTCTCCAAGGAAGTCCTCTGTGATCTCCGGATTACCACTTGGATGAGAAGAAGAAGAGACTCTGGCCAAGGCTCCGGTCCTGGATCGGGTGCCGAGATAAACACCATCTTCAGAGTCTGATATAGCATCAGACCGTATGCTACCCCCAATATTTCTGGAGGTCATATTGACAGAAGCATAAAGAGGTTCATCTTCATCCAACATTGGTTCATATTGAATCCGTTCGAAAACAGATTGTCTTTTTGGTGAACAACAACACTGAATCACAACTCGAGGTTGGAAGTTGCAACCATGCTTTTCATGGCAAATATGAGCAATATCATAGCCTGATGGAGTGTCAATTCTCCGTTTATTTTGTAAATACTCCCGGAGATCTGTAGGAACAGATTGGAAAGTACTTAAAGATAGTTTTTGTGTAGAAACTTGTCTTTTGTTCTTCTGTCTTCTCGGTTCTTGAGTGTATAAAGACTGATTAATTTGAGCCACATAGTTCTTGACATATTCTGCATCAGGGTCTAATATACTTGTATCAGTGGAATCGAGACGATTCTGATTAAGCTTGTCACGAAGATCCGTAGGAGATCTGACTTTGGTATCAGTCATGGATACTTGTAATTTACCTTTCTCAGATCGAGAAATTTGGAGAGAAGGAAGATGGGTATTATTCCGACTGGGAGTCGGTAATAATCCATCTTTGGAGGAATTAACCAAAAGGCATTTTTCTTTGTTTGATCTAGTAAGAGTACTAGTCAAATTAACTCCAGAGGTAAAAACCTTAAGAGTAGAGGAGTTGACTAAAGAGTCTTTCTCCTTGATTGGCACAAGATGTGCAAGTTGAGGGGGAATCATTTGTATGTTCTGTGGAAGAGAACCCCCAACTTGATTTTGAGAAACAGTCAAAGGACTGTATCTGTTAGCATACGCTGACTTCAGTTTGGATTTCTGGTCATACGCTGCCTTTTTATTAGCATTCGCTGGCTTTGGCTTAGCGTACGCTGCCTGATGTTGGCTTTTGTACGCTGCCTTTGCCGTACGCTGCCCTTTAAATGCCATACGCTCAGAGTCATCAATGGCTAAAGAGCCGACTGCTGTCGTAAGAGTAGAGGAAGAAAGGACTTTGACATGTCCAGAGATAGTTTTCCTTGTACACGCTGACTTGGTTAAAGAACCAACTTTGTCAGCGTGACTAGGAGAAGCCACTGTTGCCGTGTTCAGAGAAGCCGAAGTGTGCTTAGTTGAAATTGAAGACGTGTTCTTGTCAGCGTGAGAAGTGACAGAAACGTCTCGGTCTGTTGAAGAAGACTTAGGGACATAGACAGAGCGTCCCTTCTTCTTGGCAGCAGGAAAAGCGGAGGAAGCAGTGCGGCCCTCCTTCGCCTTGAGCATTTCTTCATAAGCAGATTGGTCGAATTGTACGACCATCGTCTTCTTCGTCGAGCCGATCGACGAAGTATCGCATTGAGTTGTTGCTATCTCGTTGGAGGAGACAGCTTTCTCCAGCAGAGTCGCCAATTTGTTTTCCATAAATAAATTCACTTTATTTATTTTGTATCTGAAAAAATTACAACTGTAGGAATCTAATCTAGAAGACGATTACTTTATCCCTTGGACGATGCGATGAAGAAAACTCGAACTTTGAAGAACTTGGACAGCAACTGGGCAATCTCTCTGTTCTCTCTGAAATTGACTGTAATCTCTGATGAAGATGAAGAAACTCTCTTTTATAGAGTTCTGGATAACTGTTCTGAAGCATACGCTCAGGTAGTTACTTGACGTGTGCATAACTGCAGGGACGCGTGGCGAATTCTGATGGAGGCACGTTAGAGTGCGGTTGAAAGTAGTGGAATATATCTAGGAGAGATTGATGGCATGAATGCCACGTTGCATAACTTCTGAAGAAGTGGATAACTGAGTGCAGGACACGTGAGAACGTGTGTTAACTGCACATTGAAAATCATTCTGGACACAACTGCTGTGATACGCTGCCTTAGAGGAAGAGTCATACGCTAGCTTTTGAAGGCACATGTCTTGCAAACACTGACTTGGACAGCATAGAGCCATAGAAGGCTGATACGCTTACTTTATTAATAAGGAGTCGTATGGGGTCCATACGCTCACTTGGTTGGAAAGGAGTCGTATGAGGTCCATACGCTTACTTGAATGGCAAGGAGTCGTATGAGGTCCATACGCTCACTTGATTGGCAAGGAGTCGTATGAGGTCCATACGCTTACTTGGATGGCAAGGAGTCGTATGAGGTCCATGGCAAGGAGTCGTATGAGGTCCATATGCTCACTTAATTGGGAAGGAGTCGTATGAGATCCATACGCTCACTTAATTGGGAAGGAGTCGTATGAGATCCATACGCTCACTTAATTGGGAAGGAGTCGTATGAGATCCATACGCTCACTTAATTTGGAAGGAGTCATATGTTTGAATAAGTAGACACGTGGCATGTTTGAATAAGTAGACACGTGGCCATCATCAATCTTCTTTGATACGCCATATCTTCCAATAACTGACAAAATCTTCTCGAGCGTCATGACTGCGGATATGATGGCTGACAGACTGTCAAAACTGACAGTAATGATGGTTTTTACATTTATGAGAGATGTTGAGCTGTCCTCATAAAAGACAAAACCGACTCTTTGAAAACCTATACGACGGCTAGTCTTCATTGGACAACTGTCTTTGCACGAAAGACGAAGTGTCAGATTCATCCTTTATTAAATACATGCTGTGCTGTCATCTCAGAAAATAATAAAATATTTACTGAGCGTACGGCCTTTAGATGAGCGTATGGCCTTGAGCGTATGGCTTGGACTGAGTCTTATGTCAGCGTGTCATAATTTTCACACCCTACACCATGTTTGACTTAGAGTTGACTTTGACCTAGTTTCACTTAGAATCATGTAGCTTGCACTGCAGATTTCCATTATTACATATTGAACACATCTTAACCTGTTTTACTCTAAATAGGACTCTGTGACACCAGTTCGGACATCCATTCATATCAGTCATTCAGGGTGACAGGCGAGTACATTCTCTGATCGTTTCATATTTGTCAGGACTTATAGTCTTACTCTAGATTACTTTAATTGATACTGGTACGATTGTTATCACGAATTGGTACTATATGGATCTTCTCTTGCGATGTTATCTCTATTGTGTTCAACAGATACATAGTGTGATGTGCGTTTCACGAACATATTGTATTTATTGTACACCCCTATTCATGTATACTCATTGTGCATATTGTACTCTCATTATCACACGAGCTTCATAGAGACTATTGTACAAGGTAGCGTAACTGGATTGGATCCTTGTGTATTGATTGGGGAGGGTGAGTAGGAAATGGTTATGTAATCAAATCCCATTGTACGACTATTGTGCACATCCATTGTACACTCACGTTATGATGGAGCTACCTATTGTTATTGTACAACCTAAGCCGTTGACATAACCATATTGTGCTCTAAATCACTAGTATTGCAGTTTTACTTATTTTGTATATATTTTCAGTTATAAATTCTCTTTCGTTTTCACGTACATCTTCTTACAGTTCATGTATCTTACTCTTTTGCATGCTTTATATTTCCTAACATGTTATGAACTGCGTGAGATGCATTGTGCTCGCTCCTGTCCTGACTGGACCTGTTGAAAATATTACAGGTAACATAGAGATTCACAGCTAGCCTAGAGGACCAGTAGAGCTTGGAGTAGATTGCTAGTTTATGGTTTAGTTTTCTTTGTTGGAACTTGTATTGTAATAAGTGGAGATTTGAGTTGTATTATGTTTTGTTATTGTGTCGTTTAGATACTTAGACTTATTTCCCCTTCTGTTTGTATCTTCCTTTGAGATTTTCATATCTATGATATCGTGTTATTTCTGCCTTAGTTGTAATTGAGACTGTATTCTGTATTGTCACCTCCACTCGGAGTGTATATACTGTACAGATACCTTATATTGTTAGATGTTGTGACCTAGGACAGCGTTCTACCGTCGACACTGCGGCGTAGGCTGGACGTACCTACTTTTCGTGTCCTTACTCTAGGGTGCGGGTCGTGACATCCCTCTCCGAGCTCCTCCTCCACTAGCCTTCTCCTTCTTCATTTATCATCATCAACACCACCCCCATCATCACCTTCACTATCACCATTAACACCACCACCTCCATATTTCCTCTCCTCCTCATTCCTTGTCACTGTCGTGTCCGCACCTTGGTCGCGCCGTGGCCGTGCCGTCGCGTGCCTAGCAACCCCCCCTCCCCCGCAGCAGCAGCAACAACTGTAGCTGCAACAGCAGCCGCCGGCCACAGCAGCAGCCGCGCGCCACCGTTGCCGTCGCCGGCGAGCCCCTCCAGGCTGTACGTGGGCTAGGCACACCTTCCCGTGGCGGCCACCGTCCTCCGGGATGCGTCGTCTAGGCTATTCATGCATTTCGCACTAAATCCCGTCGTGACGCGCTCAGAATGGATCCAGAAATGGCGCCTCATCGTAGCGACTTCGTGTACATTTTTCAAGAAATCCGACCGTTGGATCGACAATTTCTTTGCTCCGTCACAATCTCAGTATATCCATCTTCACTCTCCTCAAGTTTCGTCCGTTGATTTTATCGTTTGATACATCAAAATCGGCCGCCAAGTTGACCGTTTAAATTGTACAAATTTTGGACAGTTTTGCGAAGCCAACTTCATCGGCTCGTACCTCCTCCACCGCAGCTCCGTTTGGCGTGCTACAAGTTCCAGTGCGCAGCTGGTATAATCCTCTTCCTACCCCTCCAGTTTCGTTTCATTGTGAGCTTGTTTAATCGGTTGAATTTGATGCCAAAGTTGGCCGTCCGAATTCGTAATTTCTAACTTGTAAAATTCTATTTTTGAACTCGGGACTCCAGATTTCATTTCCGACACCACCAGTAGACTCGTGGCGTTGTACTGGCATGGATTCATATATAATTTATTAGATTTGGAGGACGTGGGTCCTGGCACGTATTTCGGTGCAAAGCGGATCCCACAGTCCGGGTCAACGGAAGTTTTGACGTCGGCTCATCGGTATCCAATTCTGGATATACCATTGAGTTTGTATCGTCATTATGGACTCGTTGACATATAATTTGCTAGGTTTTAGTGGACATTGGTTTCGGCACGTATTTTCGTGCAAGTCAGATACCAATATCCGGGTCAACGGGTCATTTTGAGATCGGTTCATCGGAATCCAATTCTGGATATACCGTTGAGTTCGTATCATCATTCTGGACTCGTTGACATATAATTTGCTAGGTTTTAATGGACATTGGTTCCGACACGCATTTTTAGGCAAGTTGGATACCAATATCCGGGTCAACGGGTCATTTTGAGATCGGCTCATCGGAATCCAATTCTGGACATACCGTTGGGTTCATATCGTCATTCTGGACTCGTTGAAATATAATTTGCTGAGTTTTGAGAACATTGGCTTCGGCACGTATTTCTGTACAAACTGGAATTTCAATGTTCTGGTCAACGGACCAAATTGAGATCGGGTCAACGGAATCCAATTCCGGATATACCGTTGGGTTCGTATCGCCATTTTGGACTCATGGACATATAATTTGTTATATTTTGTTGACTTGTTTTCTTGCACATTTTTGGGTGCAAAACGGCTCCGACACGAATACCGTTTTTGATCCGAAATTACCTTTTTGCCCTTGTGTCCAAATTGAACCGATGGGCAGGCCATCCTAGCTAATTTGACCATTCTGGACACGTTGGCGATGTTTAATTCATCATCCGACAATATTTGTAGATATTTTCTCTATGCATCACCTTTCATTATAATTAATTCTTATAATGTGAAACTGAGATCAGTCAGTTCCAGTGATCTCACATCGCTGAAACTGACAAAATGAACATGTGGATCACTATGATAAGATTATTAACCTTACCGTTCATCATCTTATCTTGATTTGCGTGTCATAAGTTTTGATGTACGAATAACGAGGTACAACCTTATATCTTTAATAATTAGACTAGAATTGACCATGTTTGACCAGAGTTGACCAGTTGACCAAAAGTCAACTGTAAGTCAACACTTGACCTAGTTTGACTAGATTGTTGATCAGAGTTGACCTAGAGTTGACTTGACTTAGAAGAGCCTAGAATAATATAGATTGCTTGTAACAAAATTATTTATTACAACTTGAACACCTTGTAACCTGTGTTGCTCTAAATAGGACTCTGTGGCTTCAGTTTGGACCTCTATACCGATCATCTGTTCAGGTTATCAGGCGAGTACATTCTCTGATCGTTTCATATCTTGTTTAGGATTATATTTCCTGCTTTAGATTACTTTACTTGATACTGACACGTTGGTAACACGGATTAGTACTATATGGATCTTATCGTGCGATGTTATCCCCTTCGCGGGTACATCGGGTATTTCATGTTTGTGTACTTTATCGTGAGTATCGTGTACTCCTTGTATTCGTGACATTCGTGTATAAATCGTGTGAAATCGTGTACTCTCATGTGCTCACATGATCTTCGTGTATATTTCTCATCGTGTGCAATAACATAACTTGACTGGATCCTTGTGTATTGATTATGGGCGGGGGAGTAGAAGTGGTTATGTACTCAATCTTGTAGCTTACTCGTGTACAACCTTTGTAGATTATTCGTGTACAACATCCTGCCGTTTACATAACCATCTTGTGCTCTGAATCACTAGTCACTTACAGTTCTTACTTATCATGTATATATTTCCAGTTTACAAATATCTCTCTTATTTTCGTTTACATTTTCTTACAGTTCATGTATCTTAATCTCTAGCATGTTTATATTTCCTAACCTGTTATGATTTGCATGAGATGTATTGTGCTCGCTCCTGTCCTGACTGGACCTGTTGATAAATTTTACAGATAGCTTGGAGGTTACCTTATAGCCTAGAGGAGACACAGTAGAGGTTGGAGTAGATAGCTGGAGTTTTTTTTATTTTATTTTTCAGTTGTATTTACTCTATGGATTACTGTATTTGAGATTTGAGTTGTTTTCTGGATTTGTGATATCTTAGACGCTTAGACTTCTATCTGTTGTATCTCTTTGTGGATTTTTTTTTATATCTATCTATCTATCTTATCGTTCTCTGTCTTAGATGTGATTGAGATGGTATTCTGTTATGTCACCTCCATTCGGAGTGTATATACTGTACAGGTACCTTATATTGTTAGATGATTGACCTAGGACAGCGTTCTACCGCCGATACTGCGGCGTAGGATGGACGTACCCACTTCTCGTGCCCTTACTCTAGGGTGCGGGTCGTGACAATCATTGCAGCTTTCCACCTTGGATCTTTCTTTGCTTTCTGCCAACACTTAGGCAAAGAAGTAGAGTCTAACGATGCAATGAAGGCTCGATAATTCAGAGAAATGTTAGAATAAGACAATAAATTGGCAATGTCATGTTCATAATCATCATAACGACTAGGAGCCTTACCCGCATTGATGCGAGAAGATCTCCTTAAGGGAACAATACGTGGTGGAGAGATCATACCATCCAAGGCAGAGAGATCCGCATCAGAATCAGACTGATTCAGTGCGGGGGCAACATCTTCAAGAGTTGGGACATGAGTAGACGAGGGACTTGGTACAGTAGGCAATGGGCACGGCACAGTACTGGACTTTTGTTGTCTCCTTCTGTAGACTTGGAGCTCATTTTCCCTTGTCTTCCCCTGCGTAACATATGTATCTTCTTCTTCATTCTCCGTATCAGAGTCACTGCTAACTTTCCCTTTCGTCCAATTTTCCACGATCGGGCACGGGATCGATCCGACTACCATGTTTGGACTTATTATCTCCCCCTCACGTCTAACACCCTCTGTGTTAGGTGTGTCACCAAACGCTGAACTGGCATCCGAACCATAGTATGGTTCCAGTTCTCTGAATGTAACATCCATGCTAACAAACATCTTCCGCTCAACTGGGCTCCAATATGCGTATCTCTTCTGAGTCGCTGTGTACCCGACAAATACACACTTAACCGCTCTAGGATCCAGTTTGCCAACTCCTGGCCTATTATCTTGGACAAAACACACACACCCAAATACTTTCGGGAGAATAGTGTATGTAGTTGCACCAGTAAGCATCTCCAACGGTGTCTTCTAGTCCAATACCTGAGACGGCATTATGTTGATGAGATAAGAGGCCGTCAATACAGCTTGCCCCCATAAGTGTTTCGGGATATTCATAGCCAGCATCATCGTCCGTGCGACCTCCAGCAGGTGTCTGTTCTTCCGTTCTGCCACACCATTTTATGCCGATATATAGACACATAAAGTTTGATGTAGTATTCCATGTGTAGATAAATACTCAGCAACCCTCTTATTAGTATACTCCGTCCCATTGTCAGACCGAAAACACCTAATTTTAATGTTATATTGTGTTTCCACCCGGCGATGAAAATCTTGAAAAGCCTCAAGGACGTCACTTTTATTCTTCATAAGGTAGACCCAGGTCACACGGGTATAACAGTCAATAAAAGTGACGAACCATCTAAAACCATTAGTATCGGTTGTAGGACAAGGGCCCCATACGTCCGAATGTATCATATCAAATATAGCGGAACTTCTATTCCCTAAGCTCGCATACGAGCTCCTGTTATGTTTTTCCAATTCACATGCATTACAAAATAACTTCTCTTTATTAGTGTCATGCCCCGCTCTCATAGGAGCGATCGTCCTCGCTAAGACGTGATACCGAACAAGCCTAGATTGCACTCGTGCAAGACGGGTTCTATAACGGCCGATTTCAGCGGCTGCGACGGGGTCGTCGCACAGAAGTCCCAAGCAGAGACATTGAATAATAGCAGCGGAAATTTAGAACATAACACAAGTCATTCAAAATGATGCATTTTATTGATATTGGAACAAAGATTACAATGGGCGTAAGGCCAAGATTACAAGTCACTCAAGCTCACACTTCTCACATTACAAGTCACTCAGCTCTCTCTCATATCTCAATTACTTGTCTTGAGCCAGCGGATGCTTCAGAAGGCGACATCCATACATTATGTCTCGTATAAGTCTTGACTCCATGCGGTCGCACGCTTCGAATCACCAAGGAACTCCGTGCCTCGACGCATCCAAGCGAGCTCCGTGCCATGAGCTTCTACCTGTGCCTGCACATGAAAACTATATGGATGTCAGTACTCAACTGTACTAGTGGAATGAGCTCCTCGCCCACTCATACAAAACCAACACGTTTGATTTACTTTGTGCAACATAGTTCCTTTATGATTGTCTTTCTACTCTTGCCTTAGGGTCAGTTTTAGGACAGACGCCTTGGCGTATTTTGTGTCTCGAGACCATCCCGTGCCTGCGACAACAATGTTAACTCATACTTTGCCTCTAGGCCCTTCTCGTGCCAACAACAGTAACCTATCAAGTCGTGCTGGCCTTTTGGCACATAATCAGAGACGCAACTATACGATAAGACCCAATTTTCTTGTGACCGTGCTACAATTCTTTACTGAGGCCGTGCCTCACAACTCAGTGAGACTTAACCATATCACCGCCTCGTGGCCCTTTGCTACTTAATTATCAACTGACCCATCAAGACTTGTAAACTAAGTGTCACTCGACCAATTGCCTTGCGGCGATTCCTTACTTAAACTCGAAATGACCCAAATCCCACTTATACAACTTACATGCCAACACTTAAGACTCGACGCCACATCTCGTGCCGAAGCACATCGCCTATGTTGATGCCAAATCTTAGGCCCAAACATTCTCTTTCGATCATACACACATTCAACTCGACACATTCTAAAGGCATACACGTGGATAGCCGCTATTTTATCGACATCTATATGAAAGGTCACTAGCATCACAAGATATCATGGACGTATAGTTTTGTTAATTGGGGTCCTTTCAACACAAGTAGCTAGCTCCGTTGCAAGTCTCCGCTTAACCTGTGCTGAAACCTTATGCACGACTATACCTTGTTTCCTTCTAGGCCGAGTCGGTCCCGTGGCCCCGGGTTGTGGCTCGAGGATTCATCGCCCTTGTCGACAAGTTGTCCATGACCATGCAAGACTCGACTCAAAATGACGTCTCACACAGTCATCCTTCTTTCAGTGTTACCATCTCTTTCAAAACCAAGTTCAAGACTTCTATCCTTGAGACCCCTCGACGACCCACGGTCGCGAGCATTCTTTCCATGTTACCATTTCATTTTACTCAACTCAGAATGACCATTTGATAGTCTTTTCTCCAAAACTCACTTGAATCAATTGTGGTCATTACCTTAAACACTAAGTCCGTGACATCGTGCCGTAAATTGACTTATGTTCTGCGCGATGCTATCACCCAAGTCATACTTTATATGACAGGCCTTGAGATCGTAAGACTATGTGGTTATACCCAGCCGTAGAACTCGTAGGACCGTGCTTGCTACTACTCCGATAGCCTAACATAACTTGCCTGACTTAAATGCACAACGACTCGACGAGCAAAGGCTGCGTCAAGCCTCGCATTACGAAAATGTGCCGCACATGCATTCAACTTCTGAACGACCAAGTCATTTGGGTGCCTAGACTTATGTCATAAGTCGTGCAACGCAACTTAACTCATGGGGAAAGCCAAGGCTATGCCAAGCCTTGGACGATAGGACCATACATGCTTTATGAAGCATTTATGCGGGCGACGCCTATGACTTAGGCTATATTCATAACTTTGCCTACTCAACCAACTTTTCTTCTTTGAAGCCACGGGACGAAGGATCGAGTGTCATTTTCAAAGCACGCCGTGCACCAACTCTAAGCCGACCGTTAGACCTTTCCATATTCTAGCACAATTCGACCCGTCGGGATTATTCCCTTATCTATGTGGATTCGTCTCTTTTATTATCAAACCTACTTGTGCAAGTTGAAAATATACAATTTATTATGTTAAGGCTAAGATGAGGCAAGTTCACCGAAACTACCCCACCTGAGCGAACGGTCGTCTCGACCGAGCGATGTCTTCGAACAGCCGTTGCAAGGCTAAGTCCGAACGCCGTTGGCGTTCCGATTCCTCCGATTGACTGAGCGGGACGGGGCACTACATCATACACCACTCAGAAAAAAGTTTTATCTTCGAAACTAACTGAGTACTTACTCATCGACTTATCACTTTATGTTCAACGACTCTCGCGCACATTTCTCTATGCATTTCTCAAATTCGAGCCACGCTCGTGCTACCCATAGTCTTTTCTTCAGAACTCACGATCTCAAAATCTTCGACACTTCCCGTTCCTCAAGTCTCACTTGATTCAACGTATCACTTAATTGGATCATGCACATATTCCAGGCGTCCCCAAATACCTATATTTCTGCCAAGCCTCGTGATAGAGAATCCACCATCACCACTCGAGTCGGATCGTGCACATATTCGGACGTCCCTGATATACGTGTATGTCAACCGAGCCTCGTGAGTGGTGCCTCCACAATTCCTATCGCTCTACACCAGGACGTCTGCCTAACCGCTAGGCCCTCTCCAGGCTAAAGTTAATTGTCAGTATTGGAATCATAGTTTCCAAACAACAATATCAACACTGACCCCATCCTAAGGTCAAACCAAGTTGATAGTACGAGGTTTTCTATCCAAGCTCGTATCACTCCGATTTCTAAACATCGAGCATCAATTTCCTATACACATCCCAACATTCATCGCACGGGGTCTGAGTCATTCAGCAAAGCTATCCTATCATAAGTTCGCTCAACCAACATTATGGCATATCAATTTTGTTCATCTAAAGACCCATTCCGTGTAGTCTATCTCTTCGAACGCGTTCGACATACTCTGTCTATCAATCCTTCTAAGTCAAGTATGCTACGACATAATTCACCGCTAAACCATAATTCACATTTCATATTCCCTAAGTCATTCATCCCAATTCACGTATTCGATCATGAGGTCGTCTATCTTAACAATATGTTGTGCCCCGATCTCACGCGTTATCCACGGTGGGCATGAATCACCATACACACTCCCGCGGGGTAATCATCCTCATCGAAACGTAACTCTTGTTTTGTGTCTAGACTAATTCATTCTCGATGCGTGGATTGGACCTACTCAATCCTCAAGTTTCATTCATTCGTCAATCACAAGTCCTACAAATCCTTAAATTCACCTTCGCATCAAGCCAACAAGTCGAGACAATCAAAGTTGTCGCGTCCTGATTTTTTGAGTTCGATCATTCTCGCGACATGAATGACCATGTTAGCGCTCACGCGGAATAATCACCCCAAACCTGACGTGACACATGTGCGAGGCTAGAGTTGCGCTCATGTAAGACAAGAATGTTGACGTTGTGGTTATCAACGTAACCATCCAGACACGATCATTTTCATCCAACATTCATCTCAATCAAAATCCTAAGTATAGCATCCAACCGAACGATAACACTTGTACGATCGTCACTCGCCGAGTCAGAGTACCCCCGAGTTATCGTATATCGATCTTTGATACACCTCAATACCATCGACGATATGCGTAACCTGACGATCTTCCTTTGCAACAAGTTCCGAGTCGTACGAATGATGCTATCGTCTGACTGGATAATCTCCTCGACGTTTAAATTCAAGTTCGATCATTGTCCCTCGAATCATTTACAACATCAATTTTTGCAAACCCAAATTCACGTATCGTTCATCCGCCTATCTTAAATCGTCGAGCAACATTTTTCTTTAAATCACATCATTCCTTTCTACCTCAAATCATCGAGCATCATTCATTCCAATCCTTAGTGTCATCTTCAAACATTCGAATCAAACCTTTCATGCACGCTATCTTCTCATCGTACTAACTTTTTGTATACGACCCGTATCGATTTTCTCGATCAACTCATCTATTCGTACACCCTTAATTTTTCTTCGATTCAGTTTCACCTACTTAATCATTTTTGCATTTCATACTCGCATAATCCTCAATCTCGTGCACGTTCCGTGCGCATCCATTTCTAGGTCTTCTGAATCAACTCGTCAAACTTTAAGACTACAACTTATTCAATGATACTCAATCTACGGCTTTGCATACACGCGACACTTGCTGATAGACTCATCGATATCCCACATCCTCAATCGATCGATCGACATCCCTGAGGCAATCGCATACACCACTCAGGGATGAAGTCATTCAACAAATCTTCAACTTATCATTCGAATCAAAATCGGCTTCTTCAAATTTTTCGTTCGAACCATTCCTCGAATTCCAAGCACGCTCATCTATATCGCACCGACGTTATCGTCGCTCGATAGCACTCCTATCGATAGTCATCTTACTTTACTCAATCGAGTTCCACTCATTCTTGCTCGACACTATTTAATTCTCGTACTCGACTTTTCTAAGGTCGACGCAACTTTGGTGTATATGCCCAGTCCGACTTAGTCAACCGTGCTTACGCGAACCATCTTTTTATTTTGCCAAAAACTATTCTCCTATGTTTTGCAAAATAGTTAGACTTATTGTATGGACATCCCGTAGGACATTTCAGAGAGAGAGAGCGCACCAACGATATCAACTTTACGGAAGCAACAATTCAGAGTTTGCGGAAACAACGGAGTTAAAGAATTCAATCGATAATCCAAGGACGTAAAGCCGTGCTCTGATACCATTATGTCACACCCCGCTCCCGTATGAGCGATCGTCGTCGCTAAGGCGTGATGTCGTACGAGCCTAGATTGCGCTCGTGCAAGGCGGGTTCTATAACGGCCGATTTTAGTGGCTGGGACGGGGTCGTCGCACAGAAGTCCCAAACAGAGACATTGAATAATAGCAGCAAAAATTTAGAACATAACACAAGTCATTCAAAATGATACATTTTATTGATATTGGAACGAGGATTACAATAGGCGCAAGGCCAAGATTACAAGTCACTCAAGCTCATACTTCTCACATTACAAGTCACTCAGCTCTCTCTCATCTCTCAATTACATGTCTTGAGCCAGTGGATACTTCAGAAGGCGACATCCATACATTATGTCCCGTATAAGTCTTGACTCCATGCGGCCGTACGCTTCGAATCGCCAAGGAACTCCGTGCCTCGACACATCCAAGCGAGCTCTGCGCCACGAGCTTCTAGCTGTGCCTGCACATGAAAACTATGTGGGTGTCAGTACTCAACTGTACTGGTGGAATGAGCTCCTCGCCCGCCCATACAAAACCAATACATTTGATTTACTTTGTGCAACATAGTCCCTTTATGATTGCCTTTCTACTCTTGCCTTAGGGTCAGTTTTAGGACAGACGCCTTGGCATATTTGTGTCTCGAGACCATCCCATGCTTGCGACAACAATGTTAACTCATACTTTGTCTCTAGGCCCTTCTCGTGCCAACAACATTAACCTATCAAGTCGTGCTTGTCTTTCGGCACATAATCAGAGACGCAACTATACGATAAGACCCAATTTCCTTATGACCGTGCTACAATTCCTTTCTGAGGTCGTGCCTCGCAACTTAGTGAGACTTAACCATATCGCCGCCTCGCGGCCCTTGCCGCCTCGCGGCCCTTTGCTACTTAATCATCAACTGACCCATCAAGACTTGTGAGCTAAGTGTCACTTGATCAACTTTGCCTTGCGACGATTCCTTACTTAAACTCGAAATGACCCAAATCCCACTTATGCAACTTACATGCCAACACTTAAGAATTGACGCCACATCTCGTGTTGAAGCACGTCGCCTATGTTGATGCCAAATCTTAGGCCCAAACATTCTCTTCCGATCATACACACATTCAACTCGATACATTCTAAAGGCATACACGCGGATAGCCGCTATTTTGCCGATATCTACATGAAAGGTCACTAGCATCACAAGCTATCCTGGACGTATAGTTTTGTTAATTGGGGTCCTTTCAACGCAAGTAGTTAGCTCCGTTGTAAGTCTCCGCTTAACCTGTGCTGAAACCTTATGCACGACTATACCCTATTTCCTTCTAGGTCGAGTTGGTCCCGTGGCCCCGGGTTGCTACTCGAGGATTCATCGCCCTTGTCGACAAGTTGTCCATGACCATGCAAGACTCAACTCAAACTGACGTCTCACACAGTCATCCTTCTTTCAGTGTTACCATCTCTTTCAAAACCAAGTTCAAGACTTCTATCCTTGAGACCCCTCGACGATCCACGGTCACGAGCATTCTTTCTATGTTACCATTTCATTTTACCCAACTCAGAATGACCATTTGATAGTCCTTTCTCCAAAACTTACTTGAATCAATTGTGGTCATTGCCTTAAACACTAAGTCCGTGACATCGTGCCGTAAACCGACTTACGTTCTACGCGACGCTATCGCCCAAGTCATACTTTATATGACAGGCCTTGAGACTGTAAGACTATATGGTTATACCCAGCCGTAGAACTCGTAGGACCGTGCTTGCTACTACTCCGATAGCCTAACATAACTTGTCTGACTTAAACACACAACGACTCAACGAGCAAAGGCTGCGTCAAGCCTCGTATTGCGGAAACGTGTCGCGCATGCGTTCGACTTCTGAACGACCAAGTCATTTGGGTGCCTAGACTTATGTCATAAGCCGTGCAACGCAACTTAACTCATGGGGCAAGCCAAGGCTATGCCAAGCCTTGGATGATAGGACCGTGCATGCTTTATGAAATATTTATGCGGGTGACGCCTATGACTTAGGCTACGTTCATAACTTTGCCTACTCAACCAACTTTCCTTCTCCCAAGCCACGGGACGAAAGATCGAGTGTCATTTTCAAAGCACGTCGTGCACCAACTCTTAGCCGACCGTTGGACCTTTTCATATTCTAGCACAATTCGACCCGTCGGGATTATTCCCTTATCTATGTGGATTCGTCTCTTTTATTATCAAGCCTACTTGTGCAAGTTAAAAATATGTAATTTATTATGTGAAGGCTAAGATGAGGCAAGTTCACCGAAACTACCCCACCTGAGCGAACGGTCGCCTCGACCGAGCGATGTCTTCGAGCAGCCGTTGCAAGGCTAAGTCCGAACGTCGTTGGCATTTCGATTCCTCCGATTGACTGAAAGGGACGGGGCACTACAATTAGCCCTTTGATATAAGGACGGATACATTCGACTAATAACTTTAAAAGAAGAATGCCCGACACGCTGGTGGTAGAGTAGTAATTCATCTTCTACACTGCGACGTGGAGCGTCCAGTTGTGCATCTGCTACTAGAGATGCCAATGCTTCGTCCAGTCCGGTCCTGTCCAAGTACCACAGCTCCTTATGCCATGTGCCAGTCCCTAGTCATCGTCTTGTCCCCTTCTCCTAAAAAGTCACCGTAGGAATGTCAAAGGAAACCGTACAGTTGAGGTCAAGGATAATGGCACTAATAGATATAAGATTGACAGGAAAAGATGGAGCATGTAAGACATTGGTGAGAGTGAGGGAAGGGGTGCATGCGATAGTGCCTTTATCCATTACAGGTCTGGAGGTACCATCAGCAGTCTGAATGCTCTCCGGCGTCGGTAGGTGAGTATAGTCCTAGAACTCACTGCGGGACCCTGTGACATGGCGAGATGTCCCAGAGTCCATAATCCAACCTGGCTGATGGACAGATGCAAGAGCACGCGCAGGTATACCTGTGCTGGTTTGGGCAAAACAAGTGATGTGATCCCCTGGGATAGATGACACCCCAGGAGTAACTTGACTGTCGTCCGAACCCATCTTCGTGCCTCGAAACCTCGCGATGAACTCCTTCTCAAGAGGGGTTATTTCAGCCAATTGATTGTCTCCCCCTTCTTCCGCCAGATTTGCTTTATGTACTCCAAAATAATTTCCATTTCTACCAGCATACCCTCCTCTACCACCACGACGTCCTCCACCGCCTCGTTCGTGATCATTTGACTGACCTCGCAGGGTTTTGGACAAAATCTAATGTAATGTCCTGAGTCACCACCGTTGTGGCAAATACCGCCCGCAGAGGAAGGCTGATTAAAGACGGAAATGACAGACTTTTCAACAGCAGCTTGCTCCCCCTGGAAGTAGCCCTTGTTGGGCATCAACTTCAATCGAGCTTATTTTTGTGCCATCGCAACTATGGCTTCTTCTAAGGTTGGAAGTGTGGGTTGTGCGAGTAGTACATACCTTCTCTGCTCAAACACAGGGTTGAGCCCCTTCAAGAACTTTATCATCCGTTTCCGTAAAATATACGCCAGGAACGTCTGAAAATGCTTCGCAAACGCCAGTTCGACTTGTGCATCTTCCATCCCAAGAGGATCATAGTGATCCAGATCAGACCAGTACTTCTTCAACAGGGCTGCGTACATGGTACGTTCGTCTTGTGCCACCCTATCGAGTTCATCCTGTAGTTGGAAGACCCGCATAGGGTTGCCCAAGCCTGAGTACATATCCTTTAAAGTCTGTCAGATATCAGTAGCACCCTCCAGTGCCTCTACATTGCCTGACACCTGGTCGGTCAAGGAGGCTGTCAACCACCCAGCCACTACGTTGTTGACAATCTCCCAAATAGCAAACTCCTTTGAGGAGGGATCAGCGGGCGCCTTGGTTTGGCCAGTGACATAGCCAACCAAGCCACGTCCCTTCAATGTCCATATCGCCTACCGTGACCATTTCAAGTAGTTGGACGTTCATTCTAACTTCGTCTCCAGCTTATCCAACTTCCCTATTTTATAGGGTGACGAATCCACATCAGTATGGGTCACACTAGGGGTCGTCTCAGTCAATATCTTCGACATGATATCATCAACCAAGGCCTTCATCTCTTGTGTTATCAGTTTTCCAGCGATCAAATCCATGGCCTCTTCAACTGTATCTCTAGTCGTCGTCGGCGGCGGCTGCTAACTGCTAGTCGTCATCTTCGTCGGCAGCTTCGTCGTCTTCTACTCTACGAATGCGCTATAAAGTGGCCAACACCGGCGCGCGCATGTAAAGTAAATACGTCAGGACACAGAAGAAAACACGATCATTCTCCGTGGAGAAAACACGATCATTCTCCGTGGAGAAAACACGATCATCCTCCGTGTAGATTCCGATGTGAAGATCGGGGAACAAATAAGGCATTTGTTCATTCCAGACGGTGTAATCTAGGAACAGAGGGGGGGCCAAATAAAGCATTTGATATTCATCTGTCTTCGAAATACACTATTTTTTTTACAAAAGGAAAAAACTACATGTAAAGAAAAAAACTACATGTAAAGAAAAAACTACATATAAAGAAAAAAACTGGAGCCGGAGGGGATGCCGCTTGAGCCAGGGGGGCGCCGCTGGAGCCAGGGGGGCAGCCCGGTGGGGGGAAAACAATTTTTTTTTTTGGGGAGAGGGGTTGATGGTTATGGCTCTGATACTATGTAGTAAATGAATAATAGATTATTTTATTGATGGGCTACTACTTGCTACTTATAGAGGTTCCAACTCCTCTTCATACTATATTTTCCAATGTGGGACTAAAGTCCCTTATTGATTCTCAACAATCTTCTGCCAGAGACTTCTTCACCACCCAGACGAAAGGATAACCCGAGGCCTCCAGCCCGAGAGCAATGCTGGTCAGCTGCTGCCGCCCGAACTCGTTCTCGGAGCCGAAGCATATGTACGTCACGGGGCCCTCGGCCTCGACCGAGTCCAGCTATTTCAGACACTCTTCACCGGCTGAGTCGATCTTTCCGTCTCTGTTGGCGGCGGCAGCAGCGGCAGCGGAGGTAGTCTTTGACAGAAATACCGGGCTCACGCAAAAGGTCCTCCTCGGGCAGTCGAGCTTCGTCCGGTAGCGGCCCACGTAGCTTATAATGTACATAAAAAATTCTAAACCGAACGAGAGACGGAGACGAAAAAATTCATCCCCGAAAGTGCTAACGGGGTAGGAACGGAAATGGGAAATGCATTAGTTAACGGGGATGGGGATGGTGTCACCCCCAGTTTTCAAGAACAGGGGTATTTTGGTCATTTTTTCATTTTTGAATATTTTTGAAATTTATTTTATTATTTATGATATTGTTTTGGAGTTATTTGAGTCGGGTTCGAATTTTTACTCAATCCGACTTGAAACGTGGCCCCGGGATAACTTTGACTCTAGTGTAGACCTATGCATTAGTTAGACATGGCCCACATGACAATATTTTAGTTAGTATGGTTAGACTAATTTCATGACTAGGTTTTGTTAATTAGAGGTTTAAATTAGACTAATTTAGTCCCAAACCAAAACCTAATTTTAATTAAAACCAATGAGAGTCATGGGAGGGCATTTTGGTCTTTCCAAAATGGGGACACATGGCCATATAGGGCCGGCCACAAATGGAGGGGGATGAGTCACTTTTATTTTCATTCTTAACCTCCAAATTTTTCTCTCTTGTTTTCTCCAAATTTTGAGAGGAACCACCATTGATTTCATCTCCAAATCAATCCCTTTTTCCACCAAATCTTCTTCATTTCTTCTCTACTCCATGAAGAGAGAGTGCTAGCCAAGTTTGGAAGGATTTGGCTCTTGTTCCTGTCCTTTTGGAGATCTCTTCGTGTCGGTGTCGTATCGGAAGGAGTTTTTTTGGTTTTGATCAACCGGAAGGTATAATCTCTCCTCTAATCCACCCCTACATGCATATAGGACTATTTTGAACCCATAGGAATGACTCCCATGGTTGTGTCTCCATTTGTGTCCATTTTGTGTCTATTTGGAGACATTTAAGAGTGTCCTTGTTGTGTTTTGTGTCCATGTGAGAAACCCCCAAATTTGGACACACTTTGTGTTTGTTTTTATGTTTGAATGATTTATTAAATGTTTAATCTCAGATTTTTGATGTTTTAAATGTTGTTCTTGAGTGTCCTTACATATTTATTCATGTATCTTATATATATATATATATATATATATATAAAATATATATATATATATATATATATATATATATATATATATATATATATATATATATATATATATATATAGACACTCTCAATATAATATATACACATGCAAATATTTTAAGAACACATTTAAAATAGAACACATTATATTGAGAGTGTCTATATATATATATATATATATATATATATATATATATATATATATATATATATATATATATATATATATATATAAAAATATATATATATATATATATATATATATATATATATATATATATATATATATATATATATCTGTGTGTGTGTGTGTGTGTGTGTGTGTGTGTGTGTGTGTGTGGATTGTGCATATATATTTATTTGTGTGTGTGGATAGATGGTTAGAGAGTGAGAGAATGAGCAGGAAAGTAGCAAAAAAAAAACAGTAAGCAGTAAGCAGGAAAAAACAGTAAGCATGAAGCAGTGCATGATGGGTTTTTTGGGTTTTTGTGGTCCCGAAACATCCCCTTTTGACCCACATTAGCCCCAAATGCCTACCCCCACTTGTCAACCACATTTTCTACTATGAAACCCCTAAGTTAGAGAGTGGTTTTAGTGTGTTAGGTGGTTAGTGGGGTAGTGTTTCTAGTGGTAGAAAATAAGGTTGGTCATGTTATGTTATATGTCATGTTAAGATACATTAGGGGATTTGTGGTAGATGTTTGAGTTGGTTTTTGAGAGTTATTTTAGAAGTAGCATTCTAAGTTAGATAGGGGTTAGATAGATGATGTTTGTGAGGGAGAGTGAGTGTGGTTTAGAAGAATGGGTTATGTTAGATGTGGTATCTTGATATCTCAAGATTACCTTAAGGTAATGTGTAGGAAAGTAACATATTAGAAAAGATAGTTTTGATGTCCAAGATAGTAGGAATTTATGGTTGGTAATAGTTAGATAGGTCAGTGTCTAGCTACCCTAAGAAGCCCAGGTTAGTATTCCAAGGTATAGATGGGTTACTGTTGTATTGGGGCAAGGTAATGGAAATTACCTTGGTAAAGGTAAGTTAAGGTAATAGAATAATTGTAAGTTTTGAGTTAGATAGTTTAAGATGTGGCTAGAAATAGGTTCTCTTGGTTGGTAATAGTTAGGATTAGTGCCCTTAGACTAGTTTTGACCTCGGTTGACCGTTTTGACCAAAAGTCAACGAAAGTCAACCGAAAGTCAAACTTAGCCTAATAATGACTAGAATTGACCCGAAACCAAACCAGAGTTGACCAGTTGACTGAAAGTCAACAGTTAGTCAACAGTAGACTAGTTTGACCTAGGGTTGACCTAGAGTTGACTAGAGTTGACCAGAGTTGACCAGATGACTAAAAGGCAACCGTAAGTCAACCTTTGACCCAGTTTGACCTAGTTTGACTTGGATTAACTTTCTGTGACCTTGTTTGACCTTGGTTGCCCGAGTATGACCTAGTTTAGCCTGATGTGACCTAGTTTGATCTAGTTTTGACTTAGACTTGCATATCATGACTAGATTAGCTTCCTTTCATTATTAAATTCTGTTTTGACTTTTAGTATCTCATCTTTAGGTCTGTGATTACTCTGAGCATCTGTTCACCTTATCAGCTCAGGACCACAGGCGAGTACATTCACTGATAGTTTTTATTGTCTTGATATCTGCTATATCCGATTCAGTTGTAGTGTCTTACTTGATTTCTAGACACGATAGTTCACGGACTAGTATATGTTGGATCATGACATGAGATATTGTTCCTAGATTTCTTGCTACCCTCTTACGGAATTCCGTGTCATGTCTGAATCCTTTATACTATTCAGGGATGGGGAGTTATTAGTGGTTGTGTGATCAAAATCCCTACTTATTCTTCACACTTGTACTTGTTCTTGTGCATAGCTATACCCTCGCTCACGACGGATAAAGCCCGACCCTACTTGTTTATAGCTTTCCATGGTGGCCGGCCTTATACTGCTCCGTTGTACACTTGTTCATAGCCGATCAGATGGAAAGTCTGATCATGTTTCCCAAGCCGATCACATAATACACTAATAATTCAAGGCACATTTTATATTTATTTATCATAGGAGGCTAAGTTCTGTTCGGGAGAAGGGTTACAACCCCGGTCCTTGTTTGGTTTAAGGGTTATAACTCGGCTTCCGAATAGTTCCCAAGTCATCCTATATATTGTCGTCATATTCAGTACTCACATCCTGTTATATATTTCCTGTTAGTTTTTGGCTTGTATTTTACATATTCTACATGCTCTTATGCTATACCTTGATTGGAGGCTAAGTTCTGTTCGGGAGAAGGGTTACAACCTCGGTCCTTGTTTTGTTTACGGGTTATAACTCGACTTTCGAATGGCTCCTAAGTCTTCCTATATCTTTGTCTTGTATTTCATTATACTGTCTCTTATAGAATTTGTCAATTCATATGAAACTGCTGTTAGTGTTTGTACTTGCTCATTTTTCTGACAGGATACCGTTGATATATTACAGATGTTTCTGAGGCAGACTGCTCAACCTACTATGGGGTCGAGACAGATGGAGACTTAGGCCAGGACTGTGGCCTGTTAGTTGAGCCACTAGACTTTGCACTCCCAGAGTAGTTATCTTAGTTAGGCTTGCCTGGACTGCGATCCAGCTTTTGCTTAGACTGTAGTAGCTTATATTTATATTTTGTGACTCTGTGATGTTGTTTGTTTCTCTTCGGCTGTGTTGGATGTTGAACTCATTTTCCGTTTTCACATCTATCATATTTTCTTTCCGTGCTATCTATCTTAGTTTTGTTTTGTGATTGAGTTATGCCATATATATTCCTCCGAGCGGAGATGACAGGTACCCTTATACTGCTTAGTGTAGTTTTTGTAGACGACCTATACAGCATTCTACCGTCGATTCTGTGGCGTAGGCTGGACGTACCCACGTGCTCGTGCCCCTAATCAGGGTGCGAGTCGTGACACATTTTTGTGGTGGCCCATGCAGGTCGATGTCGTAATTAGTACGATCTCGTAATGGTGCTCGACTTAGAGTACTAATTACGAGCCTGCGACTAGGATATAGGATCTAGGATATGATAGGAGTTACTCAATCACATTTTAGGAAAATTTTTGATCTTTTGATTACCATGACAACTCTTCTTGCATTGAATTCAATTGTCCTTCCTTGATATTCCTTATCATGTGCCATATTGATTCCTTGTTTCAAACTATCCTCAGGATGACAATTACTCGCTCTCAGGCAGCAGGACCTAGTACTGTTCCAGAGAGGCCCGATCCGGTAGGACCTCCACCTCTGGCTGTGGGAGCTGCAGTTGAGGGAGTTGCCACCTCAGTTCCTGCCCTTCAAGCGGGAGTAGCAGCGACAGTTCCAGGAGGTCTTCCACCTCCAGCAGCGGGACCGTCTGTAGTTATTCCTGAGACTCTTCTACCGCTGTCTCCGCTACCGACTGATGTACAACAGATGATGGCCCTTCTACTACAGATGTTACAGACCCAGAGGGACCAGGCTGAGGCACAGTACCGCCAGACAGAGGTGTTATGGCAGAGCATGGAGAACTCCCACCAGCTGGCGATGGCAGCAGTTGAGTGGGTAGTCTCGGGTACAGTTTAGGGTGCTCCAGTTCAGCAGCAGAGTCAGGGGAGGCCTGGCACATGTCTAAATTTTAGGAATATGAACCGAGGGACTTCAAGGGTACGGAGGGTATCTTGTATGCAGATGACTGGTTGGAGGATGTCCAGAGGAGCCTGGAGTTAGTAGAGGTTTCGAGGGGACTATGGGTCACAGCTGCGGCGAGTCAGTTCTTCGACATCGCCTTGACGTGGTTTTGGAAGGATCCTCGTGCATCAGTGAGAGGTTTGACATGGAAGAACTTCATGCGGCTCTTTAAGGAGAAGTTCTACCCCGATGTGGCTCTGACAGCTCTGGAGGCCCAGTTCGTCGGATTGGAGTAGGGGAACTCGTCAGTGGACGAGTATGCAGCGAAGTTCTTCCATCTGAGTAGGTTTGTACCAGATCTGATCCAGGACGAGGGGTATAAGGCCCGCAAGTTTCGGAGGGGCCTTATTCATGCGGTTTGCACTCGTACTTCTGGGCGACGTGATGCGACCTTCGAGCAGATACTGATGGAGGCACAAATAGCTGAGAAGGACTTCGGCCTCAAGCCGAAGAGGGGCAGCGATGTTCTTGGAGCGAGCTCTAGTACGGGGCCGACGAAGCGCCCTCACTTCCAGCAGAGGCAGATTCAGCAGTAGTCTCAGTTACAGCTTCAGCAGGTACCAGCACGTGACGACCAGCAGCAGGGTCAAGGCTAGAGGCAGACCATCCAGTGTGCTTTCTGCAGGAAGATGGGGCACACCCGGGAGGTTTGTAGGATGAGGCTGGGAGTTTGTTTATTCTGCGGAGCTTCAAATCATCAGATGAAAAACTGTGCTGCTTGTGCAGCCAGACAGACAGGCGAGGACAGAGTACAGCAGGCTAGGGGAGGCCAGCAGGGGCAAGCTTTTGCCATAACCGTCGAGGACACTCAGGCAGTAGCAGGGCAGATTGCAGGTTCCAATCTTTCGATCTCATTTCCGTGTTTGCCTCCTGATAACTGTCTTGAAAATTGATTCCATCTGTTCCTTGATCGTTTGATAAAATTTTGTTCTTGTGATGTGATTTTCTTTTGAGATAAGTCGTATGGGCTAGGTCGCCTCGATTATGAGATTTTAGAATCCTCTAGGGTCATGTTAGCAGGCATAGTGAGGACATATAGTCGGATTATGGACGTATTTCTTGAGTGTAGAAATTTAAGGTTTTTGCTGCCAAGCATGCGACAATACGAAAATTTTAAATACCATAATTCTAGAGGTATGTACCTTAGTCGAGGACTCTGTGGTTATCGTAGCCTTGCTCACTAGCATGACGGAAATTTTGAGTATCATAATTTTGGACAGACGCATATGATTATCGAACTGCATGATTTTAAGATTTTGTTTGTGGGGTGTTTGACCTATAAGGAGCACTACCACCTTAATTTTGAGGATGAATTCTTCTAAGGTGGATAGACTTGTAGCACCCAGTTTCTAATTGAGGGTAATTTTAAATTTTATAATTTTAGTCATTTATTTATTGTCATTTAGATCATGCTTCAATTTTGGAGATTTTAATCATTTTAAATTTTTAAGCCATTACTTGAGATTTTGATGTTTTACTAGTGAAACCTTAGAGACTGTTTGACCTAGAGCCTAACCGTGTGATTAGGATGTTTTGTGTCATTTCTGGCCTAAGGGTATTTTGGTCATTGGAGCTCTTTGATTTATATTTTGATATTTATTGCATTGGTGATTGTTTATTTGACTTTTGATAGGTGTAATTTTGTGTTAGTTTCGTGTCCGTGTCGGACACGTAACAGTTTTTATTTGCAAGTGTTGATGAGCCTCAAGAGATTTTTATTTTGTCGAATTTTTTTTGGAAGTATTGAGTGGGAATGTTTTCTGCATGTGTTTCTTGTGATTGCTTTGTTTTAATTTTGAGGATAAATTTTTTTTAAGGTGGATAGATTTGTAACCCCCAGTTTTCAGAAACAGGGATATTTTGGTCATTTTTTCATTTTTGAATATTTTTGAAATTTATTTTATTATTTATGATATTGTTTTGAGATTATTTGAGTCGGGTTCGAATTTCAACTCAATCCGACTTGCAACGTGGGCCCGGGGTAACTTTGACTCTAGTGTGGACCTATGCATTAGTTAGACATGGCCCAATGACAATATTTTAGTTAGTATGGTTAGACTAATTTCATGACTAGGTTTTGTTAATTAGAGATTTAAATTAGACTAATTTAGCCCCAAACCAAAACCTAATTTTAATTAAAACCAATGGGAGTCATGGGAGGGCATTTTGGACTTTCCAAAATGTGGACACATGGCCATATAGGGCCGGCCACAAATGGAGGGGGATGAGTTACTTTTATTTTCATTCTTAGCCTCCAAATTTCTCTCTTGTTCTTTCCCAAATTTTGAGAGGAACCACTATTGATTTCATCTCCAAATCAATCCCTTCTTCCACCAAATCTTCTTCATTTCTTCTCTACTCCATAAAAAGAGGGTGCTAGCCAAGTTTGGGAGGATTTGGCTTTTGTTCGTGTCCTTTTGGAGATCTCTTCGTGTCGGTGTCGTATCTGGAGGAGTTTCCTTGGTTTTGATCAACCGGAAGGTATAATCTCTCCTCTAATCCACCCCTACATGCATATAGGACTATTTTGAACCCATAAAAATGACTCTCATGGTTGTGTCTCCATTTGTGTCCATTTTATGTCTATTTGGAGACATTTAAGAGTGTCCTTGTTGTGTTTTGTGTCCATGTGGGAAACCCCCAAATTTGGACACACTTTGTGTTTGTTTTTATGTTTGAATGATTTATTAAATGTTTAATCTCAGATTTTTGATGTTTTAAATGTTGTTCTTGAGTGTCCTTACATATTTATTCATGTATCTTATATATATATATATATATTTATTTATTTGTGTGTGTGTGTCTATTTTAAATGTGTTCTTAAAATATTTTCATGTGTATATATTATATTGAGAGTGTCTATATATATATATATATATATATATATATATATATATATATATATATATATATATATATATATATATATATATGTGTGTGTGTGTGTGTGTGTGTGTGTGTGTGTGTGTGTGTGGATTGTGCATATATATTTATTTGTGTGTGTGGATAGATGGTTAGAGAGTGAGAGAATGAGCAGGAAAAAGCAGTAAACAGTAAGCAGGAAGCAGTGCAGGATGGTTTTTTGAGATTTTTGTGGTCCCGAAACATCCCCTTTTGACCCACCTTAGCCCCAAATGCCTACCCCCA
The DNA here is from genome assembly GCA_029216955.1 of Iris pallida. Taxonomy (NCBI): domain Eukaryota; kingdom Viridiplantae; phylum Streptophyta; class Magnoliopsida; order Asparagales; family Iridaceae; genus Iris; species Iris pallida. Next base: position 21,692,803 of record JANAVB010005599.1, read on the forward strand.
CTTGTCAACCACATTTTCTACTATGAAACCCCTAAGCTAGAGAGTGGTTTTAGTGTGTTAGGTGGTTAGTGGGGTAGTGTTTCTAGTGGTAGAAAATAAGGTTGGTCATGTTATGTTATATGTCATGTTAAGATACATTAGGGGATTTGTGGTAGATGTTTGAGTTGGTTTTTGAGAGTTATTTTAGAAGTAGAATTCTAAGTTAGGTGGGGGTTAGATAGATGATGTTTGTGAGGGAGAGTGAGTGTGGTTTAGAAGAATGGGTTATGTTAGATGTGGTATCTTGATATCTCAAGATTACCTTAAGGTAATGTGTAGGAAAGTAACATATTAGAAAAGATAGTTTTGATGTCCAAGATAGTAGGAATTTATGGTTGGTAATAGTTATATAGGTTAGTGTCTAGCTACCCTAAGAAGCCCAGGTTAGTATTCCAAGGTATAGATGGGTTACCGTTGTATTGGGGCAAGGTAATGGAAATTACCTTGGTAAAAGTAAGTTAAGGTAATGGGGTAATTGTAAGTTTTGAGTTAGATAGTTTAAGATGTGGCTAGAAATAGGTTCTCTTGGTTGGTAATGGTTAGGATTAGTGCCCTTAGACTAGTTTTGACCTCGATTGACCGTTTTGACCAAAAGTCAACCGAAAGTCAAACTTAGCCTAATAATGACTAGAATTGACCCGAAACCAAACCAGAGTTGACTAGTTGACTGAAAGTCAACAGTTGGTCAACAGTAGACTAGTTTGACATAGGGTTGACTAGAGTTGACTAGAGTTGACCAGTTGACCAAAAGTCAACTGTAAGTCAAACTTTGACCCAGTTTGACCTAGTTTGACTTGGATTGACTTCCTGTGACCTTATTTGACCTTGGTTGCCCTAGTATGACCTAGTATGGCCTAGTTTAGCCTGATGTGACCTAGTTTGACCTAGTTTTGACTTAGACTTACATATCATGACTAGATTAGCTTCCTTTCATTATTAAACCATGTTTTAACTTTTAGTATCTCATCTTTAGGTCTGTGATTACTCTAAGCATCTGTTCACCTTATCAGCTCAGGACCACAGGCGAGTACATTCACTGATAGTTTTTATTGTCTTGATATCTGCTATATCCGATTCAGTTGTAGTGTCTTACTTGATTTACAGACACGATAGTTCACGGACTAGTATATGTTGGATCATGACATGAGATATTGTTCATAGATTTCTTGGTATATTGGTACATTTTCTGTCTTGTTCCCTGTACTTGTATAGACACCGATTCCTAAGGGGACTTGCTACCCTCCTACGGAATCCCGTGTTATGACGTGTCATGTCTGAATCCTTTATACTATTCAGGGATGGGGAGTTATTAGTGGTTGTGTGATCAAAATCCCTACTTGTTCTTCACACTTGTACTTGTTCTTGTACATAGCTATACCCTCGCTCACGACGGATAAAGCCTGACCCCACTTGTTTATAGCTTTCCATGGTGGCCGGTCTTATCCTGCTCCGTTGTACACTTGTTCATAGTCGGTCAGATGGAAAGTCTGATCATGTTTCCCAAGTTGATCACATAACGCACTAATAATTCAAGGCACATTTTATATTTATTTATCATAGGAGGCTAGGTTCTGTTCGGGAGAAGGGTTACAACTCCGGTCCTTATTTGGTTTGAGGGTTATAACTCGGCTTCCGAATAGTTCCCAAGTTATCCTATATATTATCGTCCTATTCAGTACTCACATCATGTTATATATTTTCTGTTGGTTTTTGTCTTGTATTTTACATGTTCTACATGCTCTTATGCTATACCTTAATTGGAGGCTAAGTTCTGTTCGGGAGAAGGGTTACAACCGCGGTCCTTGTTTCGTTTACGGGTTGTAACTTGTCTTTCGAATGGCTCCCAAGTGTTTCTATATCTTTGTCTTGTATTTCATTATACTGTCTCTTATAGAATTTGTCAATTCATATGGAACTGCTGTTAGTATTTGTACTTGCTTATTTTCATGACAGGATACCGTTAATATATTACAGATAATTCTGAGACAGACTGCTCGACCTACTATGGGGTCGAGACAGATGGAGACTTAGGCCAGGACTGTGGCCTATTAGTTGAGCCACTAGACTTTGCACTCCCAGAGTAGTTAGCTTAGTTAGGCTTGCCTGGACTGCGATCCAGCTTTTGCTTAGACTGTAGTAGCTTATATTTATATTTTGTGACTATGTGATGTTGTTTGTTTCTTTTCGGCTGTGTTGGATGTTGAACTCATTTTTCGTTTTCACATCTATCATATTTCCTTTCTGTGCTATCTATCTTAGTTTTGTTTTGTGATTGAGTTATGCCATATATATTCCTCCGTACGGAGATGACGGGTACCCTTATACTGTTTAGTGTAGTTTTTGTAGATGACCTATACAGCGTTCTACTGTCGATTCTGCGGTGTAGGCTGGACGTACCCACGTGCTCGTGCCCCTAATCAGGGTGCGGGTCGTGACAGATGGAAATGGGGGTAAAAAATTGAATCCGACGAAGAACGGAGACGAGGATGAGGATTCAAAAACTACTCAAAACGGGAATAGAAATATGGTCCCCGACCCCTATCCGCCCCATTGCCATCCCTAGTATAGTGACATCAAGTGGATTCATACAACTGGGTTTAATTAATTATATGGAATGTGTGAATTGTTCTAAATTAAAGAAAATAACAAAGGCAGTGTAAGTGTATAGTTGATCATGTTGAGTATTCATAAGAAATTATTTCTCAAAATGGTTATAAAATAATATTTGCGGATAGGACATTTGTTAGTATGGGTTAGCATTTGTTCATATGATTAGTCTTGTTGAGAATCTTGATATATGTTATGTTGTCGAGGAGAAAGGATTGGGAATAGTATGGTATTAGTGTTGATAGTGCTTGAGGATGAAACATTGCTTAAGAACAATCACTCACCCAATAGCCTCATTTAGTTGTCACTTAAGAACAATCACTCACCCAATAGCCTTCATTTTCTTATAGGTAAGACTATCAATGGACAGGTTAGAGAATGTGGTGATTATGTTCCTAGACTACTATCAATCACCTTTGTGCAATGATAAGGTTATAAGCATATTATTAGAAAATTTATATATAATATTAGTTTTGGGATAAATAATGAATTAGTTGTGAATTAATTATACTCTAGATTTTTCGAACTTTTCGGACTTGGACGTTGGACCAACTCTTCCTCTTCAGCAACTGAAGTCATGCAAGTGTACCTTGCCAATCTTGTACTTTAGTTTAAAATATTTAGCTTTTTAAATATCTGCTTGGTTTTGTTGCAACACCTAGGGCCGTGTCTGATACTTCGCGTCCGAATCACATTCAGGTGCCGATGGACATTAGCGTCATTGGGTACCGATACTAGATATTCACTCTTGTGTTACCGTGGCAACTCGCTGCAGGGTACACTCTGACCCTAGGACATATTCATGTGACACTATATTATTGACGGAATTATGTACTTGATTACATCTTGATCTATGAAATTTCGTATCTGATTCTAGGACGATGACATTGATATACATGTACTGTTTCTTTTTATTATGACTCGTTGTCCTAGCTAGAGGTCTGACCGAGCGTCTCGTGGATACGATACGCGAAGTCACATGGGCGGAAAGAACATACACCGTGCGCTTGGGCTACTTTCCCTCATGTTACCATTGTCTCTTACCCAGAGCCTCAGAGATTCATTGGTTACCACAGTTTCTTACCGGAACTGCGGAGTTTTCATTAGTTACCGGAGTTTCGTATTAAGTCTCCAGAGTACACCGTGACAGCCCGCGTGTTCGAGTGATGTTTCTTAAATCTCATTTCATTCTCGTTGGTTAGGTTAGATTCACCCTTTCTATTTAGTCTTATCTTACATATATATTCATTCTTTACTGTCGTACATTGGCATGTATATTATGTACCTTTTTGCATCCCCCTGAGAGCCTAGTTTTCTTTCCAGATTTAGCCGCGTGGTCTACATAGAACTTTGCTGGATTGTTGATGAGCACCCGTTATATTTCATATATGTACTCTTTACAGGTATCCACTCTTTCGTAGTTTATATGTTTTAGTTCATGCTATTTTATCTGCATAGTACTATATTTTTATATACTTGTATTCATCCTTTCGAGTCTATTCGGACAAATATGACTATTAGGCTGCAGACTGGTTCTCATATTTCCTATTCTTTATCTTCTTGTTCTGTGGATTGAGATATAAACATGTTATAGAGATAGTTATACTAATCTAGGACAACTTTGTATATTCAATTTTGGACTGGACTTTACTTGGATACGTAGCTGGCCATTGTCACGAGACATAGTTCCGTGTATTTTGGGACTCGGGCATGACATAGGTGAGTGATTTCGAGTTGTAATATCTATCTTTTCTTCTTGAGTGTTGTCACTCCCCATTTTCGGAATACGTAAATTTTTGATTTTTTTGTATATGATATCTGGCACCTGTATCTTGATTGCATGTATCATGTATTTGTAACTGGCCATGGCATGTAACAGTATCTCATCGCGGATTAGTATACCACCCCTTGTCCTTGTCTGGTTGTAGGCGTGGCTCACTGCTTCGATGATAAGATATCTGAACCGTGTTGTGGTTAGAATTTTATTTAATTAATTTAATTAGTTGTATCATGTAGCATTTAACATGTCATTAGTCATATGGTTAAGAGCATGCTTAAGATTATGGTTTTCTTGAGTCAATCCAACCCCTATATATAATCTCTTCCACACTCTCTCTCCTCATTCACTCTTTTATTTATTTTCCTCAAACCAACTTTTAGGTAAGTACACCTTGCACCAAATGAAGAGATTCTTGCATTTTTCATTTCTTGATTTTTTTTCTTTGATATGATTTGTTTATATTGTTCTTCTCATCATCATCTACAAGTTTAGTACTTGGTATTTTTGGTTTTGATGGCTAGTTTTGAGTATATCTATATTCCAAAAGTAGGGTTTATGGGTTTGTATGGTTTTCATCTTTCAAACTTAGAGAATTCAATTTTATTCAGTTTAGACCTTTGTTTTGCCCAATTTCGAGTCCTATAGCCCAAGTTATGGACATTGTAAGTTTCTAAAACTCCATGGCCAAAAGCTCACTGGTAGGGATGACACCTCGCGCACCTCGTGCACACCTCATGCGCACCTCGTGCACCTCGTGTGCACCTTGCACCTAGTGCACCTTGTGGTCCGCGCACCTTGCACCTCGTGCACCTTTTGGTCCGTGCACCTCGCGTACCTTTTGGTCTGCGCACCTTGCACCTTGCACACCTTTTGGTCCACGCACCTCGCTCACCTTTTGGTCCATACACCTTTTGGTTTGCGCACCTTGCACATTGTGCACCTTTGACCTTGCACCTTGAGCACCTTTGACCTTGACTTCTTGTCCTGACCTTAGTGTGCCATGAATATCTAAGACTTGCGTGTCCTATATGACTTTTATGTCACGAGGGGTCCATGTAACTTTCTGACTTGACTGTGTTCCTAACTTGATTACCTGTATACGTGCCGGTACCTTTTTTAAGTGTGTATTGAGATACAATACTAGTATACACTGCGGTTCTATTTAATGAGTGCACTGAGGTATGACTCTGCGTGCTAAGTGATCATTCGTGTTATATGTCAATACATGTGTACCTTCCAACACAGTCATGATAAATGGTCAGTAATAGTGTCGTGGTATATTAATTGTTGTTTGATGCATTACACTAAGCATGGATATAGATTTGGGACTCATTGAGCCAATGTGGATTCAAACTTAGGGTACACATACTATGGTACGACATATAGGAGGATGACTATATGACCACGACACGTGATTCTAAGATCAAGATAGGGTTAACCTAAGCAACTTAAATTGGTAAAAACATTAGGAGGAAACGGAATTCCGAGATCGTACATTACCAGTCACCCTAGGCCCGGTCCTAACGTGTCGAGTTGGCCGCCTCGGATACTGTATAGTAATTCGTACTAGTGGAGTACAGTATCTGATTTGTGAATGTCGAGCCAGCTCTTCCTATAGGAGGGCTGGAACCGTTATTGCTTGTTCTAGCGCGGTGGCCTTTCGAGGGACCGGTGCATTTCGTGCATGCGTGTATTTAATGGATTGGCTAGCCCTGTTTGGATACGATACGAACTGAGGATTCCTATATTATATGCATTACTAGGATAACCCAAACAAATCATAGAAAGCCGTAGGATTGATTGGCCGCTTGTAAACTGACTTGCTTGTGATATGTTTATTCTGTTAGTAACTGAGGAACATGGACTATCATGGTGCGTGGTCCAATCCATGTCCTTGTTTGGTTATTGGGTTGGACTATTGTGCTGCGATAGGCTATGGATCGAAGTTGCGATCAGAATCCCTTCACATGTCCATGGTTATAGGATATATCTTATCTCGGCACGGTATTGGCATCGTTTGTCCTTGTTTGGTTGTAAGGGTGTCGTATTGTCTCGATGATATGGTATAAGCCTATAACTCTTGAATCAGGTCTTAATTTACTCATTGGACTTTGTCTTATTCATTATGTGCTCCCTTGTGGTACTTGCTATTCGGGGCCTGACCCCGCTAGTTTTGTTTGGCCAGATATCGTAGCAGCACCAGAGGATCCAGCCTTCTACCCGAACAATGGCGCACACCAGGAGCATGGGCGCCAGGGATCATGAGTGGGTTTCTTCCTCACCGCTCTGATATCTTCTATTTTCTACTTGGCATTTAGCCACCGACACTTGTTTAGCCGGCTGTTCTGGACATTAGTTTTCTTTTATATAAATCAGTCTGTAGCTGACTACGGTTATGTACCTATGACTCTCGGCACTAGCTTATCATTTTGTATAGCCAGGCTCATGATTTATTTTGATGAAGCGTCGGGGACGCCTTACTGCTTTGTCTTATATGATCATTATTTACTGCTTCTTGTTTTGATTGATTGAGACATAGATGCTCTGTGAGACCATAGAAGACTTGATTGTAGCATGCACCCCCTTGTTTCTTGACAGCCACGATCGTCGTATGACATTTGCATACCTCATATGGTGAAGTTGGCCTAGTTACCCTCAGTATTTCGGTACTGGAGCGTGACAAGTGTGGTTGGGGAGGGAGGTTGAATCTATTATGACAAATGGTTCAACATTTGTTTTTGTTAATCTTTTAATTTCACTTGAGTTATATATATTAGAATTTGTTTGGGTGACGTAGTCACCGACCATATACATTGTCTTATCTGTGCTTGACGTTTGTTAGACGATGGTTGGTTATCTCATGTGAGTTGGCCTAAGTCTTCGTTGCAATCACATTTCAGACTCGCGGTATCGGAGCGCTTGTGGGGGCGTGTCCGAATTCCCATCTTATTTTATTATCTAAACATGTATCGAAAGTTCACAGAGAACAAATTTTAGTTAAAATATATTTAATATTTAAACTATATTAAACTAACAACATGATATTATCTAAATATATATCAAAATTTCTAATTTAATTTTTTTAATTTTTTTTTTATGTACGTGCATTGTCTCTATAATTAACCTCACTTTGCGTGCCACCGTCTATTCCTCCTCCAGTGTCCACCAATGGCATCGGACGGCAAGAGTCCTCCGGTCCGACCATCCGACGGCTGGAAAGAGCGCATCATCGTCCCCACCATACTCGCTGGTACTTCTCCAAACCCTAGCCCCTAGCCTAATCCTAAGTTTTGCTCCCAATCGGATCTAAACTTAATCTCCAACCAGGACTCGCCGGCGCCGGAACCGGGCTCCTCTTGAGCCGCCGGAAGTCCTTCGGCGGTGCCAAGCTCGCCGCCTCCTACTCCGCCAACCTCGCCATCGTCGCCGGTTGCTACTCCGGTAATCCTTTCCCTATCACTCCACTCTTATGAGTTATTTTCAACTTGGAACACTGCAATCGCATTTTTGTTGCAAGTTCAATGCGTTGATCGATGGGGTCTTGTTCTTGTGTCCATAAAAATTCGATTTTTAGGAACTTGATTTACTATGTTTGCGTCTAGTAGAGAAGAATTCATACCAAATCATGGTTGGACTTGCTCCTGTATGCTTAATTTTGCCAATTAATTGGTTTATTGTCTTTCCTATTACCATTCAATTAATATCTTCGTTGAACTTCGTCTTGTAAGCTCCGGATCATCCAAGTCGTCACTTTTGTCTGGACAGGGAAGCTCCACGTTTGGGGTTCACATAAGGGTAACCTGGCAACTATGATATCTTCTAACCTGGTGCAAAATTGAGGCGAAGTTACAAGGAATTGTTTGGAACGTGGTACTGACAAAGAAGAAGAACAATTACAACTAAGACTTACGTGGTTCGGAAAATTTTCCACGTGTCCACAACCGCACACAAGTTTTTGTTAATTATTTTGCTCAAGTTACAATTACAAGAGATAAAGCCTTATTTGTAGGCTGAGATTAGGGCGGCCACTGATTTCAGTATAATTACTGTACTACGCCTACTAACGTGTTACCAAACTATCCCTGATCGGCGAATCAGGACAGGAACAGGCAGTATGGAATTTGATTAAAGCTCCACAATCTCTAACAAGAATATCATCCAAGATTAGCCTGACTTTTCGTGGGCCTAAACAGACATTGCAAGAAATCTTATAGTGTATGCTTGGGACAGTCTAAAATAGTGGTTCTAGTATAAGTATAGTCTTTTCCCTCTCGTTTTCTAAGAAAATCTGGAAGCTAGGCCAGGTCACGCGCTTGATGAGAGACCAAGTAAAGACGTAAGAAAACTTTGCGATAGGGATAGTCAGTAAGCAATACTGGTAAACGGTTCCAAGAGGTGCGGGGCTACACAAGCCTTTTAATCCAGGAGGAAGCAAAATACTCGTTTATATGTCAGTAAGCGAGCCAAGTAAACGGTTCTAAGAGGGACACGATACAAGATTTTTAGTCCATGAGTAAGAAAAGACTCGTTTGCAAGAAGCTAATAATTCTAAGTGTTATCAAAGGAAAGGTCAAGTTACAGGTACTTGAATGTTTGGAAGAGAGAGGGTTGAAAAAAAATGCAAGTAAATAAGATAATAGTTTTGTTATTGATGGGCTGGTCGTATACAAACCTTTCTTTGCGGTTAGTTTGTGAGGTGGTGTAGGTCAACAATTTTCCATCTACGACTTTTGCTACATCATCCAGGTACTTTTGCTTTCTTATAATGTTGTGCACTGATTAGCCTCCCTATCCTTGAACTGATCTTACTCTCGCTTGCAGATGTTGGCAAAGTTCTTCATCTCCTTTACTTCAATTATCCGACATTCATAGGGATATCGGTTGGAGGGAAATGCCTAAGGACTTGCTCGTCCTTATGGGCTTTTCTGTCATCGCGGAGTGGTCCCTTCGGGTGCCTTTGGGCTCCTTCTCCTGCAAGTAGCCAGTCTGGCTACTCTTACCGAGTCTGCTAACAACCCCCTTAACTACCGAAAAAGCTGAGCGCTTAATAGTACATCTTGGCCAGACCCTAAATTCCAAACATAAGGAATAAGGTTTATTCCTTTCTTTGTTAACTAGTAGCTAGTTTGACTCTTGCAGCCAAAACTCTACCCTTGTGGCTAGACGGAAAAGCTAAAACATGAAAGCACAAGAAAGAACGAGACGAGACAAGAATGACAGTCAGAGGAGGTTAGAGCACCCACGAATAACTCAATAAAGGAGAAAGAAGAGAAAACTGGTGAGACCTTAGGTATGAACTCGACATCTTCTGCATAATCCATATGGACACCGTAACTCGTTGAAGCCTAGTGAGCGTTCCTCGGGCTCTAGCCTCGCATTTTCGGTTAAGGTCACGGTGAATCACTCTGGTTTTTGGAAGTCTACGGTTTGTGTTGTCTATTGTTCGGTAGTTAAACAAATGCTACCACCCGATCGACCAAAATTTTTATACCATCCTGACAGTGATGTGTAGCCGACAATGGAATAAGGACTACAAGAACTAGTATATATGCATGTGCCTTGCACGTATTTTATAATATTTGGAAAGAGCCAACAACCTTCTTAAATTTTCTTTTTCTATAAGTAATTACATAACTATCCATATTAATGAACAATTTTAATTAGTAAATATATATGAGGACATTTTTGGGGAAAAAAAATTCACGGTGAAGCCTACTTTTCTCATTATATAGTAGTATAGATTAGTGAGTTGAAGTATTTGCGTAACACAATTTTCAACAACCTAATTGTAAGCCTTAAGGCAGCCCTATATTATACATGATAGGCAGAGAAAGAGGGAGAGAGAAACCCCTTAGGGAGCTTTGCCTTCTTTTAACATGGCTCTCTCTTCGTGCGCGCTCATGCGACTTAGTACAGGTGTTCATGGGCGCTCGTGCGGGTACATGTTCATGCGCTTGAACACGATAATAGTACATGCACCTATGTGCATGCTATTATAGATCAGGTGCGCTCCTTAGAGCAGTAGCACACAAATGGATGTATTTTTAGGAGGATTGGCCTCAATCTGAGGGTACACTCATCCTACCTAACCACCTATAGGGGTCGTCCGTCCTACAACCGTCGGAGAGGAACTGCAATGATCTTGAATAGACAACAATGAATAGAATCCAAGTTTACAATGTCGGCCGATACCAATCCGATACGGTTGATACTAATACAGTTTGGCATGTCCCGATCTGATACTGATACTGACCGGTACCATCACTGGAATTTCTTTTTCAGTCAAATCGGCAAAAAGAAATTGAACAACAAAGACCAATAAGCAAGGGTGTTAAAATATAGTAATGTTGTAAAAGCATGTAAAAGAAGAAAATTTATCTATCACAGGTAAACCAATCAGCAATAATGACTACTATTTTATTTAATTTTAAGATTACTAAGAAACAACACAAGAGATACTTAAACTTATGCCTAAATATACAAAATATTTTTTTTGTAAAATAATAATAATTTATTAATAATAATTTGTTTTTCGATACCAAAAAATTTGATACTCCAATCCTAAACCGCCGATACTGTCGATACCATCGATCCCGCTACTTATAGGAAGGGTTCGATACCGATTCCAATATCGATATTGTCAACCTTGATGTAGTCCCCATAAAAATACCACCAGCGATTTCATATCCGATCAAAATCTTGGCTAATTGATCGAAGTGGGCAACTCCAGTAGACCTATAGATCCTGGAACATATAGGATGGGTAGGCCCAACCACCACACTACATGTATAGATGTGAACCCTCGTTACTGGACGTGCGAGTCTCATCGCATACGGCTCGCAGAAAAACTCCATCATCCATCCTGAGCGTCTTTTCCACCTCTCCTCTCCAATCCTCCATCAAACTTGTGTTCCCAACTTCAGAACGGTTGTGTTAATAGCAACGGTTAGTTGCTTGCTCTTTCATTCAGAACCGGAGCTTGATGCCCACTATAACATAGGCTTGATGCATAACATAGGCATCCTTGTATGGTAGGAAAACTCCTTTTAAGGCCGTAGGAGTTATAGCTAAGCTAAGCTGTCAAATCAAAAGACGAGCAGTCCTTATAGCAATAGCAAACTAAACAAAGACGTCACATAGTTAAAGGATCAATAAGATATATTAAAGGAGCCATTAGAACCAGGCTTAGGCCTAAATGTACTTGGTTTATTGCTGTAAATAAGGATATGGTTTATGTTTATGGTTATGTTACAAAGGACATACTTCTCAGTAGAGTTGAATGGGAGAGAAGAATTCCAATAGCCGTCCCCCATCCCCGTAAGTTTGTGGTGAAGCCTTTGTTCTTGTATCATGTTGCATAACTAGCATCTGCAAAAAAATTAAGATAGCGTCTTGGTCTTAGAAGGTGCCCTATCTTGCAGAATACAGATACGATACATGACATTTTCAAATAGGTACGTATGTAGTCCCTATGTTGCAAGGATACATACATGGATACAAATACAGACACCAATTTTCCATGTCCGTGCAACATAGAAGATGCCTGGTATGATGGTGATTCTTGCAGTTGCATCTATGCTATTTCCAATTCTATCTCAGTTAGTCTCTGTTGTACATGTTTGTACCAGCAAATCTATCGTATTATTAGTTTATATTTCTAAGCTACCTATAATGTATTAGTATCTCTCTTCGGAGGTATGCAAGCACTCAATCTTCATTTAGAATTTGTTATAATTGTAGAATTCTGCTGTACGAGAATCTATATGAAATGGGGATTCCTCCCAAATAACATTACCCAGTGTGTCCTTTTTTTTTGTTTTTTGCCGTGGGGGGCAAGATGTGAAGGGCTGATTACTAAAATCTTAGTAATTTACCACACTTCTATACTATTGTTGAACTTCGTTAACCTTTCTAATTTATATATCCTTATAGTATTGCCAATCCTTAGATATTGGATCAAGGCCTGTATCTCCTTTAACCAACTATGGGCATTGATTTCACTGTTGGAATATGACTGGCAATATGTATAGACAAGTACACAACTTCTATAAGGAAACAAATAATACAATAAAAATTATATCCCTGTATTCATATAGATGATTACGATGGAAGGCACTGTTTGCTTCCATCCTTGTTAAGTAATCTAACCCTAGGATTGACCTTAATCATACCAAGCTAATGACCTTTCTGACCATAGGGTTTTTGACCATAGGGTTTTGTAGAGGACGCCGGAAAGAGGGGGGAGGGGGTTGGTACTTGGTGCTCTTTCATGGATGGTGGGTTTGGGTTTATTGGGTTGGAGGAAGATGAAGGAAATGGAGAGAGTTGGAGGGGGAGGAAGGAGATGGGTGGTCGAGGGAGAGGAGGGGGTCTCAGTGCCGATTGTGGAGGAGGGGATTTGTGGTAACTACCCTCCTGATGAAGGGGCTAAATGATTAAAAAGAAAGTGGTATCCCTTAACTTCAATGGTGGTCTGTTTTTGCCCTTGACTGCAGGGGGGGCTTCTGAACAATAATCTACAAGAGTATAGGGATCTCCTTACAGATTACGAGATATGGGAGGCTTATGTTCATGGTCAAGATTTGAGGGGCTTATATCTAAAAAAATGGAAGATTTTGTCAAATACTTTTTGATGGGTTGGGTCTACAATTATATCCATATTTTGCATGAACTGGTAACATATATCCATGTATGTTGAGATAAGGATTCAAAGTTGGGAAACTGGTGGATGGTAGTCTTGAACAATTATACAAAGGGACTATATTCATAATTTCCTATGGACATTCATTATTTTGTAAACGATTTCAATCATTTCTAATTTTGTCTTTATTTTGAAGCCTGATTACATATACCATCACATTAAGTAACCGAAATCCTTTCAATGGTAAGTAGAATTATAATCATCATGTGCTTGCAATATGGAAACATTGAGTGTAATTGATCGTATGCTAGTGTAGCCAGACCCTATAAAGTTGGAAGCTTAGTGTTACCCCAGGGCCAACTATCCTAGTTGTACCTTACTCTTTAACTCATAAATATGACTATGTAGCCTTACACCATCCTTTTGGCATCAGTCTTATTTCTTCTCAGCCAATCAAATCTTCTATATTTGTTCTTTATTCTTCACGGGATCACCTCATTATACACTTTATCATCTTGTATGGTTCTACACTTCAATCACTATTTCGTAATTAATTTAATTGCTTTTATTGTTATTTACTCATTCTTGCCAGTATATTTCCCTAGGGTCTACTTTACTGTCCTAGTGTTCGAAATTCTTCTTTTTCTTGGAAACCTCTTTGGCATCTAATTAATAATTATACGATTTCATCATTCTCTGAAGTGATGCTTTAAACCACCAAAGCATGTTTTAATGACATAGCATCCAAGAAGCTCCTATGCCTTTCATTAACTTCGTATCTAAGATAATGATTTTATGTATTTTACATTCAACTATATAATATATATTTAATATTTAAGTAAAAAATTGTAGTTCTGTTTCATAGTTATACAAGCATTTATTACTTTCTATAAATTTCTTGGTTCCTTCTATATATAAAAAATTTGAAAGCCACAAGTCCATGCAAGACAACTATAACTGAAACATGGAAACATGAACAGTTCTTAATGACATGGAATTTTTGTGTGTTTTGGTCGAGTATCGGGAAAAACCGAGCTTTGTGCTGGGTTTTGGATCAGGATGTACCAAAGCTGATTCAGAATGGGCAAAACGTTTCTGTATTGGCCAGAACTTAAAACCTTGGTTCTGCACCCTTTTACGTGACCTTGGAGCCTCGGTCTCTTAAAGGTTAGCACTGGATTCTTGATCCTAAGCATCAAATCAAGAACCTCAGTCTCTTTAAGCTTAAAACCAGATTCTTGATCTATGCATCAACTCAAGAAGCCAGTTCCACTTAGAAAGTCTCCATAAAACACTTAGCAGATTGTTGGCTATGATTTGGTGAGAAATTGGAGGGATTCTTAAGAGAAGGTTCGAGAACCTATAGACACTAAAGCAAGACAACTTCGGTTCTGATCGGATATAACCCTTTAAGCGACACTTGCATAGCATGGAAGACTTCTTCGAATTACTGCAAGGGTGGGGTATGTGGTTTGACGAATCATACAAAGTTTGTTCCTTAGTATATTTGTGCCATTACCTTCATTAAAAACTCAGGCTCTGCCAAACTAACAGTTAGTCTTAATAAATGATGTAAGTGTAGCACATGTGATGATTCTGGTATGACATTATTATATGTAGAGCTTCACTTGCTATGCATTGGCATATTCTGAGGCTCACCAGGCTTTTGTTGTGTTTAGGAGCTAGAGAACTTGCAAGAGATGCTCGAGCTTCAGAACCAGATGATCTTATCAACTCCTTGATCGGAGGGGTTGCAAGTGGAGCTGTTCTTGGGCGACTTCAAGGTAGTACTCATTTACCATATGCAACTTCTTTTACAATTTTGGACTCCTTATGGCGAGGTCCCTTAAGTTAACAACAAAAAAAACCTGAAGTGTTTTGTCATCATCATCTATTTCCAAAGTGCTGGCATTAGGGGCCGTATCAATAGGCATTTCGCTTCAGCTTCATTTGTCCGTGCAAGGCCAGTCTAATTTTGTCCTCAATATGCATGACTCTTTACATGAATTTGTATATTTGTATATACTAGTTTCAAGAGTGGCTAATTCCTATGCCCGACAATATCAAAGAGTTCATCCAATTTTTTGGTGTTGCATGAATCATGTTCTTCCATTCTGCCCCGTTAAGGCTTACCAATCTTCTCTGTTAAGGCTCAAGGTCACGTCCTCTAACATTAGCAAATCTGGTCACCTTCTTCACAAAAGTTCAAGTTCTTTAGGTCTACCCTTTGTTCTACTATTTCCGTCAACTAAGATTCTATCTTCCTCCTAAATGTTGCACCTATTGACCATCACAAATTATTTTCTCAGTTTACCCTCGAATCATTGGACACCACCTTCTATTTGCCATGGATGCCCTTATTTCTTCTGTTGTAGCTTAATGTGTTGCACTAATCCCATATTAGGCTTGGTTTGGTATTACTGTTGGTTTTCAAAAAGCAGAAACAACCTTTGAAAGCAGCCTCCCCCTGCTTTCAAAAACTGTCCCCAAAATGCACCATCTTATCAAATAAATAAGCAGAATATGCTGTTACCAAATAGCTTTGGCTGCTGCATTTCAAAAAAATTAAGTAGACGCCGTTGTTACAAAACAACTTTTGTTGCTGTTTTTCTAATAGTAAGCAGAGGCAACCCAAATAACCGTTCAGGACCCAGCCTTAGTGTTCTCATGTCAACAATGGCATGATGTCCATTACTTGTTTAACATTCTGGCCCGTGAAGAATTGTTGGTGTAGCTATTTAAAAAAAATCTTTCCACTTCTTTGATTTCAAGTTATGCTTCGACCACAAAGCACAACACCAAAAGCGCTTATCAATATTTAGGCTTGGTTTGGGATTACTAGTGCTTTTACAAAAACTCGCATAAGAAGCAGCTTTTGACAGTCCACAAAAAAAAATTCAAATTATTTTTTGATAAGCAGTTGTTACCAAACACCGGTTTCGCTAGTTCCGATCGTCGGATTCTAGGTAGGCTATTATATGTCTGATGCTTTAGGGACCTCGACTCCAGAGACGTGCACTAATGGAGGACTGTCTTGGTGGTCCACTGGCTCCTAGTTCTGCTCTACCTTGCCAACAATAAACATGATAGGCTACCATGATTTTCGTTGATAGGCGGAGAATCACATTCACAAGTCACTTTGTTGGGACGGGGACTGACCAGTTTCCAGGAAAAATAAGCAGCAGTAGCCTGCCAGCCTTAATCATCCCATTTTCTTTTTTCTAAGAGTGACAACCTTTTCAACTTCCCCATGGCGATAAATCATTTATCTTAAATTTGTGAAACTATCACTTAGTTAACTTTTGGTCATCAATGTTGACTGCTCCCTCATTTCTCTTCATTTTTTGTTAAACCTACTTCAATATTCTATTTTTGGTCAACTAATTATAAATACTTCATATTCAAAAGTTTCTCACCTTGTTTTATTTAGAAGCTGACCCATATCTAATATCATAAATTAACATATTATCCATAGTTTGCAGTATCGGCTGATACTGATATGACCGATACCGATACAGTTTGGCATGTCCCGATCCGATACCGGCCGATACCGACACTGAGTGTCCTTTCTAGTCAAATCGGCAAAGAAAATTGAGCGAAAAAAACCAATCATCAAGGGTGTAAAATTATAGTAAGGTTGTAAAAAAAGCATGTAAAAGAAAAAAAAACTTATCTATCGCAGGTAAACCAATCGACAAGTGTGACTACTATTTTATTCAATTTCAAAACTACTAATAAACATTACAGGAAATACTTAAGATTATGTCTAAATGTATAAAATATTTCTTCTAAAATTTTAACAATTTATTAATAATTATTTGTTTTCTGATACAAAAAAATAAATAAATCCGATACTCCGACCCGAAACCGTCGATACTGCTGATACCGCTGATACCGCCGATCCCGATACTCTTAGGAAGGGTCCGATACCGATTCTGATACTGATAGTGCAAACCTTGATATTATCCTTAAGAAGAACATACATCACAAAACCTCATCCTAGATGGGACTAGTAGGTAGATGCTTCTAGTAGATCCATTCCATAACAGGTGCAATGAGGAAAGGACTTACCTGCAAGCTTTGATTTAAACCTAGTTATGATAAAAATAATTGAGATGCATCTCCTATCTCCTGCAATTATTTTGTCAAGGACTCAACTCCATCTCCATTGTACATGTAGTTAATAATCTCGATATAGAATAGCTTACATGGAAACTTATTCTCCAAAATTCATCGAACAATCTCCCTATTTCATATCCCTTTTTTTAAATTATTGAATACCATAATTTTTTATTCGTTTTTAGTAAATAGCATATACTTCATGGTAGACCTGAGAAATACTTATCTTTTTATTTGCTCTATTGCTCCCCAAAAGTTTTTTATTGTGGTAGTAAGTCTGACCTTTTAATTCAACTTAACCTTATGACACATGAAGGTGGTCAGCTTGGAGCGATACGTAGGGGTCATGCATCTGAATTGTTGCAGATATTTAGCTAGTAGTTTCATTTACATCCATAACCTGCTATATGTAGTTATGCTAATATGGACAAACTCACCCATCAATAACCACCCTTTGCAATTGCCACCTTCAGAACCATGACCCCTTGATGAGATGGGTGATTTCATAGATCATGTTTTCCATTTATAAAGACTCAGTAGGTTCTTTGTTTTTATTTTTTCTGTCATTGTAGGTGGTCAGCTTGGAGCGGTACGGTATGCTATTCTCTTTGCAGCGGCAGGGACAACGTTGGACTTTGCCACCCTGAAGCTGAGGCCTTTCTTTCATGACCTTAGAAGCACTGCAAAGGACAAGATAAATTCGTTTTCCAACTGGCGTTTACCGGAGTGGTCTCCTATCCAGATACTTGACGAAGAAGCTGTTGCTGCAAAACACGCTCGAGAGCAAAAATTGTATGCTCAGAGGGCACTAGGTAAAATAGATAAAGAAGAATCTTGACCGAGTATGACAATATGGAGATCTTCACATATCTTGATTTGGTACCGTTGAGCTCACTGAGTATATTTATGACTAGTCTTCTTGGCAGTGAATATGAAATAATTGTTAGATCAGAATACTACAAAATGATACAGGAGAATTGTCGAGTATGATTGCAGCTATCATGGCTGGTCGAAGGTCCTCATCAAATAATTCACACCAGCTGAAAGTGTGCTGAAGAGTAGCTTCTTTCTACAAATTATTAGCAATTGTACATCACTCGTTTACAGAAGAGTGAAGAAGTTAGAGAAGGCTTGCAGAAGGGAATGGTTTGGGAAAAGTTTTCATAGGTTAAGGGAGTAGCTTTCGTTTTGATGTATAAAACTGAACATAGGTTCACTATTTGTTTCTCTGTAGTAGTGTGAACATTGTATGGATTTTGAAGCTGCACATTTGTTCACTTTGTGATCATCTGAGAATTTGGAAATTGTAGTAACTCCTCAAGTCTATATCTTTTGAGATGACAGAGACGGAATTGAGCTTGGCGAAATATAATGATCAGAACAGTAACTGGGATTGCGATGTTTGTTTTGATCACAGCTGAATGTATAACGCAAGGGCAGTCAAGAAGCTGCATGTACATGATGGTTGCTGTAATCCACAAGTATCCATCTGAGGCCATCATGAGTCTTGTCTGATAAACCTTTTAAAGCTTATTATCAATTGCATTGAGATTATGGAAGTGGCCTTCCCATTCACTCTCTTCACTTAATATGACATAGAAATTAAGAACGAATGCCCCAACAAAAAACAAATGGCATTATATGGTCAAGAAGTTCTAGGGTGCTCCCCAATTGCACGAGCTTAAAGTCTAAAATTACAAAGCCAAAAGATAGGTTTAGGCACTGACCATCTAGATTTTATGGCATGTTCCTCTCAAGCTAATACCTACCTCTGTTCAGGTCGACAATTGGTAATGGAAACTGTCGTTTCTTTTATTTTGCTTTCCAACCTCCGTTCCTGTGGGAGAACTCTTGGATGATGATGATTATGAATATGTAGCTTTCGCATTGCCACCAACAAGCTTTTAGTTGAAGCAAAAGGGGCAAACCCCATAAGCCAATCCTCGACTACAAAACCCGGTTGCCTGCCATGTCAAAAAAATAATAATAATAATAATGAAAAGAGGCAAGTGTTCACCGTTCTTGATGTCTCAACATAGGAGCGTCTAGTCAAAAAGCAGACAGACAGGTGTACCTGTGTGATTTTGTTCCCAGTTTGCCAGCATCTTTGCATAAGAACCCTCTGAACGTATTGGAAGATGCAACGATCAAGATAGTTCTTTTGTACTGTCTCGTTCCGTGGTCAGTCAGCGCCGGCCCTCCCTGGTAAGCCAGACAAGTTTCACCGGAAAGGCCTCGAGTGGCTTACGAGCCATAAGAGTAACTCGGAATCCGTGCTCCACGTTGTCGTCAGAATCAGAGACAACTGGCATCTTAGTATTTGTCAAAAATCATTATTCTTATTTTTCTTAGGCACAACATTTAAAGCTTTCAGCTTGTTGTATTTTTCTGTATTTTTTTCTAAAATCAAAGGACAAAGGACAATCAAATTTAGCTCCAACTAGAACAATCCAACTTGCTGGGCCGGTCCTGTGGCCAGTCCTTGAATGTCAGGTACTTCGGGACCCTGTTGTGGTGCCATATATTGCCATACATTTCAGAAAGCTGGATGATCTCTCAAATTAGATATTTTGCTATACACAGTTTCTGCACTGAATTTTTTTTTATTTTATATAATAAATAATACTTGCAAACGTCATTCAACATATATGGTTCAATTGTCTTCTCTAAGAATATCACTAGGGTTGTAAACCCATAGATCTATTGTGCGCCACTGAGCGTTCCTATGTGATCCCCTTCATGAGAGGATCCGCTATATATTCCAAGACGAGTTCGTCCTTCAACATCCTTATGAAGTGATGACAAATCTTGATGTGCTTGGTTCTTCCATGTATGCTATCTCTGCCATGTTGTCACTGTTGGGAACGAAGCGCGAAATCCGTTTCCCCAAACCAGAAAGTCCTGCGAGAGAATCGAGCAAAAGCACACAAACCAAAAACGCCAAACACAATCGCAGACACAAAGATTTTTGACATGGAAAACCCTTGCGGGAAAAACCACGGGACGATCGGAGTCCAACCCTGAAGAACCTCCACTAATGGAATAAAGAGAATACACTCTCTACAAGCTCCTCCCGATCCAACACGGATCACCACAACTCACTTGAAAGAAGAAATTTTTTGATTGCGGACTCCGAAGAACAAGAGATGCCGAAAAATTATTCGAAGCAATCTCTCCTTCACAATAGTCCTTAATCATCTCTCTCTCAAAGATTGTAAAGCACTCTTTGTTTTGAGATGATTTTACAACTAGCATGCATCAAAAGCCCTTGGTAACCCATACATGGAAGACCAATATATATGGAAACTTTCAATATAAATCAATCATATATTTAATGGAAATCCAATCATAATTAGCTTACCATAATTGAAAACCCAATAATATGGAAAGCTACTATATGAAGGGTCCAATCATAAATATATAATCAAAGTAAATATGGAAATCTAATCATATATTTTCTTACCATATATGTACCAAAATAAAATTAATGCACTCCCCAAGCTTCTCCGACACACGGATGACGCTCGTCGCTCTCCGGGGTATTCTCCACATAGGTGGGAACCCCATCCACTCCAACAAATCTCCTCCTTCACAACTATGTGGAGGAGGTCGTCATCTCGACGATCTGCCTGCAGTACTCAAACTTTCCTCTCGGAAGAACCTTCGTGAGCATTTTCGCTCCATTGTCATCAGTATGAACCTTCTCAAGCGCCGGATCCTTCTTCTTAACCACATCCCATATCCAATGATACCAAGTCTCGATGTGCTTGGACCGACTATGAAATGTCTGGTTCTTCACAAGGTGAATAGCACTTTGACTGTCGCAAAGCAAAGTATACTGCTCTTGCTTCAGTCCTATTTCCTGCAGCAGCTTCTTCATCCACAACAACTCCTTGCAAGCCTCCGTCGCCGCAATGTACACTGCCTCTGTCGTCGACAAGGCAACACACTTCTGCAACCGCGACTGCCACGATACCGCTCCTCCAGCAAACAACATCACATAACCCGAAGTCGATCGCCTCGTGTCTACATCTCCAGCCATATCAGCGTCAGTATACCCAACCAGCTTCGACTCGTCACCACCAAAAGAAAGTCTCCAATCGACAGTGTCCTGAAGGTATCGTAGAATCCACTTAACCGCACTCCAATGTACCCTTCCAGAATTTGAAAGGTACCTGCTAACTGTGCCAACTGCATGAGCGATGTCTGGCCTCGTACACACCATAGCATACATAAGACTTTCCACAGCTGAAGCATATGGAACCCGCTCTATATCTTCCTTTTCGTCCTCGGTAGATGGACACTGCACCTCAGTGAACTTAAAGTGAGCCGCAAGGAGGCAACTCACTTTCTTCGACTCGTCCATACCGAAACGCTGAAGTACCCGGTGAATGTACTTCTTTTGGGACAAATGTAGCAGCTTGGACTCTCTCTCTCTCTCGGCTGATCTCCATCCCAAGAATAGTCTTTGCTGTGCCCAAATCCTTCATAGAGAAGGCCGCGCCCAGTTGGCCCTTCAACTCTACTATCCTAGTGGCATTCTGACCCACTAACAGTATATCATCTACATAGAGCAATAAAATGATGAAATCATCCTCGACAAAGTACCTCACAAATACGCAATGGTCCGACGTCGTCCGTGCATAGCCATGCTCCCCCATAAATGACTCGAACTTCCTGTACCACTGCCTCGGAGCCTGCTTCAGACCATACAAGCTCTTTCTCAACCGGCAGACCAAATGTGACTTGTCCTTCTCACAGAATCCCTCTGGGTGCTCCATGTATAACTCCTCTTCAAGATCACCGTGGAGGAATGCCGTCTTCACGTCCATCTGCTCGACCTCCAAGTCGAGACTGGCTGCTAATGCTAGCACCACCCGAAAAGACGAATGCTTGACGACAGGCGAAAAGATCTCATCATAATCCACGCCTTTCCGCTGACCGTAGCCTTTGACTACCAGCCTCGCTTTGTATCGAGGGCGAGTAGCATCATCCGTCTGCTTCACTCTAAACACCCATCGATTCTTCAAAGCCTTCTTGCCCTTTGGCAACCGCACCAGCTCATAAGTGGAATTAGTGTGCAAGGAACTCATCTCCTCCTGCATGGCCTCCATCCACTCCTGCCTGTGTTCGTCTTCCATAGCCTCTGCAAAGCTTTCGGGCTCTCCCCCGTCAGTCAATAGCACATACTTATCCGGTGAGTATCTCGTAGATGGTCGACGATCTCTGTCGCTCTTTCTCAGTGGAGCCACTGGTGCTGGCTGTATACCAACAGCCTCCTCCCCTTCAGGAACTGCCTTCCCGGTATGCTCATCCTCCTGAGGGACACCCTGACCACCATCAGCAGGCTGATGATCAAGGATGGGAGCAACTCCATATACTGGCTCCCCCACAATGGGATCAACTGCGATGTCCTCTGAAAACTGCTCGAAGCGAAATGACTCTAACTCAGGCAATTCCTCAGCCTCAGAAGGCGTCTCGGAATCCTGAGTGTTGGTCATGGTCTGATCCTCGACGAATACCACGTCCCTGCTTCTGTAGAGCTTTCTTCCCACCGGGTCGTAGAGTCTATAGCCAAACTCATCCCGACCGTAGCCGACAAAGACGCATCGCCTCGTCTTCGGCTCAAGTTTGGTCCTCTCGTCCTTCGGTACATGCACGAAGGCCTTACAGCCAAACACTCGCAGGTGATTGTATGGCGGCTCTTTGCCGTACCATACTTTGTCAGGCACATCACCCTGCAAAGGAGTACTAGGAGACAAATTAATAACATAAGCAGCTGTGAGAAGTGCCTCACCCCAATAACTGCCCGGCAAGTTTGCTTCTGACAGCAAACACCGCACCCTCTCCATCAGTGTCCTGTTCATGCGCTCCGATACACCATTGAGCTGAGGTGTCTTGGGCGGAGTCTTCTAGTGTCGTATCCCTTGCTCTCTGCAATACGCATCAAAAGGACCAATGTATTCGCCGCCATTGTCGGACCGAACACACAATAACTTCTTGCCCGTCTCTCTTTCAACAGAGGCCTGAAACTCTTTGAAAGTAGGCAGCACCTGATCCTTGGTCTTTAAGGCATAGACCCAAACCTTCCTGGAACAGTCATCAATAAAAGTTACAAAGTAAGATGCACCACCAATAGTTTTTACCTTCATAGGACCGCAGACATCCGAGTGAATCAACTCGAGCAACGCCGGCTTCCTTGAACTTGGGTGACTTTGGAAAGACACCCTATTTTGCTTCCCAGCTAAGCAGTACGTGCACTTCTCCAACTTTGTAGACTTGAGCCCTGGAATCACCTTCCTGTTCACCAAGTAGCTCATCCCCTTCTCGCTGATATGGCCGAGCCGCTTGTGCCACAACTCGGTAGACGCATCACTGACTGCGTTCACCTCCTGTGCCCCATGTGCTCTCTCCTCCATATAGTAGAGACCGGACTTCTTGCTTCCTCTGGCAATCACCATCGAACCTCTGGAAAGCTTCCACTGACTATTTCCGAAGAGACTGAAGAATCCCTCATCATCCAACCTTCCAACCGACACCAGGTTGAAACGGATATCAGGGACATGACGAACATCTTTGAGAACAAGAACTGCACCCGTCTTCGTCCTCAAATGTACATCTCCAACGGCAACCGCCTTTGACACATCTCCATTGCCCATCTTCAACACTCTACAGTCGCCTGTCGTGTAAGTGGCAAATAGTGCCCTGTTGTGAGATACATACGCTGAAGCCCCTGAGTCCACCAGCCAAGAATTGTCATCGCAGACGAGGTTTGTGATAACCTCATCACCTACGACGATCACATCGCCTTCATGTATCGAAGCCGCCGCTGTAGTGTTCTCATCTTGCTTCCCCTTGTCGCCCTTCTTCTCTCACTTCCAAGCGAAACAGTTCCGCTTTATGTGGCCCTTCTTGCCACAATGGTAACACTCCGAGTCCTCGTACCGACCCTTGGACTTCTCCCTGCTCTTGTCTCTGCCACCACCTGGACCCCTGCTTTTGCCCCTTCCGTGGCTCTCCGAAACTAGTGCCTCTGAGTGATGGGATGTGGATGAAGTGCCATGAGAACGTCTCCGCATCTCTTCATTCAGTACCCCGCTCTTGGCAAACTCCAGACTGACCACGCCTTCCGGAGCAGAAGCGATCATAGATACTCGTACGGTCTCCCACGAGTCTGGCAATGTACATAGCAACCAAAGTCCTTGAACCTCGTCGTCGAACTTGACTCCCATCGAGGATAGCTGGTCCACCACGTCCTGGAACTCACTCAAGTGATCCGTAATGGATGCACCATCTTTGTACCGCAGACCCATCATCGTCCGGATCAGGAACAATTTGTTTATCCCGATTTTTTTTGCGTACAAAGATTCCAGCTTCTCCCACAACGTCTTCGTATGCTCAATATTGGCAACGTGGTTGTACACGTTCTTGTCAACGAACTGTCGCATGTACCCACACACTTGTATATGCTCAAAGTTCTAGTCCTCATCGGATTTGTCACTGGGCTTCTCGGATGCAAATACTGGAAGATGCAGCTTCTTGACGAACAACAAATCCTTCATCTTGCTCCGCCAATAATGGTAGTTGGTACCGTTCAGGTTCACCATGCGCACCGGCTTCGCGTCCATCTCTGCTTCCTGGTTTGACTGTCAACTCCTGACACTTCTTTGAACCCAAAGCTCTGATACCACTCTGTTGGGAACGAAGCGCAGAAACCGTTCCCCCAAACCAGAAAGTCCTGCAAGAGAACCGAGCAAAAGCACACAAACCAAAAACGCCAAACACAATCGCAGACACAAAGATTTTTGACGTGGAAAACCCTTGCGGGAAAAACCACGGAACGATCGGAGTCCAACCCTGAAGAACCTCCACTAATGGAATAAAGAGAATACACCCTCTACAAGCTCCTCCCGATCCAACACGGATCACCACAACTCACTTGAAAGAAGAAATTTTTTGATTACGGACTCCGAAGAACAAGAGATGCCGAAAAATTATTCGAAGCAATCTCTCCTTCACAATAGTCCTTAATCCTCTCTCTCTCTCAAAGATTGTAAAGCACTCTTTGTTTTGAGAAGATTTTACAACTAGCATGCATCACCCTTTTATAAGCCCTTGGTAACCCATACATGGAAGGCCAATATATATGGAAACTTCCAATATAAATCAATCATATATTTAATGGAAATCCAATCATAATTAGCTTACTATAATTGGAAACCCAATAATATGAAAAGCTACTATATGAAGGGTCCAATCATAAATATATAATCAAAGTAAATATGGAAATCCAATCATATATTTTCTTACCATATATGTACCAAAATAAAATCTATGCACTCCCCAAGCTTCTCCGACACACGGATGGCGCTCGTCGCTCTCCGGGGTATTCTCCACATAAGTGGGAACCCCACCCACTCCAACAGTCATTACACTCTACAGGGGGTTGTAGGGTCTCTAGAATGTCGTACCGCCTAAAGGTATTGAAGGAACCTCGTCAATCATAATGTTTTGTTTTTTTTGTTTTTTGTTTTTTGTTTTTTTTTTGCGTTGTTTAGAACCATATAATGACATGGATGCAAGCTCATCTAGATCGCCAACCCAATCAACATATATATAAACCCATCGGCATGCCACTTAAGTCCAGTAAGATCCTTTTTATTCCATGACAACACATACATATTCAAGTTGGGTTCGAGTTCTCTTGATACATAGTTGGTCATTGTCACGTGTCTCGGACTTTCTGTATTTTGGGACTGGAGCATACGTGACATGATTTTTGTGGTTGTCCATGCAGATCGAGGTCATATTGTCTCGATTACATTATTGTACCAAACGAGCATGCCTTAGGATTAAACATGATTCAGATCTCAATCCACAAATGCCTTGAAAGCTTCTCTTGAGCCCTCTTTTGCCTTTGAACTTCGTACGATCATCCCTTCTTTGACTTCTGGTATTATTGTTTTCTCGTCTCCCCCTATTTCGAAGAGACGAATACCCATGCTTGGTGGATCACTTCAAAGAAGATTTTTGTCAGAAGATGGAAGTTGTGCTTATAAAATTTTAGAAGTAGGCGGTTATCCAAGTTAGGGAATGTTAGGATAGACACTTCTTCTAGATAGGCAAACTAGAGAATTTTGACAATTTAAAGCTTAGTATAAGAATTAACCCTGACAGTGAGAACCTAGAATCAATTAACTTACACCCTTTGCTTAAGTTAAATATAACTTGGTTAAAAGTGTTGTAGGCTTTACTAGACGTATGGGTCACTACACAATTTTTCTTGTGAACCATTGTCATAACCCGCTCCCAAATTATTGGGTACGTCTGTGTAGCCAAGTCCAGTCTACACCGCAGTGTCGACTAGTACACAGTCTATACCTCCACAATTAACACTATATATACACAATTCCATAATCACAAGTGTCTCTCTCTACATGAGGTATACATATGATCTCTATAACATCAATCTCCATACAATAAATATATCCACACATTCTACTATAATGATCACATAAGAGGTTGGAAATCTTAGTTAAAATATTAATTGACTATAAAACAGTAACAAGAAGTGACACCGAGTTGTGTCAAACTAATAGGTAAAGGGGACCAAGTCGAATCAGTCAGTCTCTAGGTCTATCACAAATATGTCCACCATATCCGATATTCCTCAGTACTTCTGATCATCTTCGTTTATCCATTTTTGCCATAACATAACATCATCATGTAATAACTCGGTGTCACTTACCGTTCCCCTTTTTCGTATTTATATATTAGAGAGCGGGAGCTGGCGTAGGCCATTTATGCACTACATAGTACACCAATACCCCTAAGTACGATGGCGACTGTTGAAAGATAAGGGGGTTACACTATAATATATTCAACAATCGAGCTTAGGTCCAGAGAAATACTAGGTGTCTCAATCCCAGAAAAAATATAAGCAGTAAGATACACATGTTAGTGCCAGGGCACAATTTTTCGATGGAAAACTGAGAATATGAAACAATTATAAAAACCATGTTCCAACGCAACACTTCTAGGAAGGTTGCACAAGTATAACGAAGATCTAAAAAGATATCGTTATGATATTACGAGAATCTAAAAAGATTTCGTAATCATAGCAATCAGATCGTAGTACTTCTAAAAGAAGATACAATCAGAGTTACTGGTAGTAACGAAGAAGGTGACTGGCGAAAGATGGAAGAACTCTTGCTGGGGTGAATGATCGCCGTTGCTCAAAGCTTTATTCGTCCTACACGAACAGCTTCCAGGAACCAGCAAGTTCGTCGGAGAACTTGGAACACTCCTGCTCTTCTGACTCCTCGGATGGACACGAACTCCCGTGCAAAAGCAACGTAGGTACGGCGCCTTTCCTCTCTCTCTGTAAGGCTGTAAATCAGAACTGTGTTAAAGAACACGTCTGAATTCTCTGTTTACTTGTGCTAAAGAGCACATCGTAAACTTTCTGGTGGCTTCTCGTTTTCTTCTGTCATATGCCTTGAGAGAGAGGATGCCTTATATAGGCCCTGCAGCAACTGGTCGGTTGCCACAAAGTTAGGGACGTGGTAATAACCATCCCGAACATGTAGCAACCGCCCAGAACATGCAAACGCACGTTCTGCTGCCAACTGCACATATCCAGCGCTCCTTGCACTTTGTGCGACTGAGCGCGCACTGAACTGCACATACTGCGCGCACTGCACGCACTGCACACACTGCGCAACCAGCACAACCAGCGCAACCCAGCACAACCCAGCGCAACCCTGCGCAATCCAGCGCACCCAAGCACAACCTGAGCGCAACCTGGGCGCGCACCTGGGCAGTGCAACTGGACTTGCACACCTGGACATGCACAACTGGGCTTGCGCAACGTGGCTGCACAAGTGGCTCGCGCAACGAGCGCAACTAAAGGGCACTATGTGCCTAGCGACGATGCTGACGTGCTAAGTGCAAAGTGCGCCAACAAATTGCCACATTACGCCTCATGAGCCCATGAGCTCGAGTTCGAGTCCGAGTCCGAGTCGCTAAGCCCCTACGGGGCTTAGCTCCTATAGAAATAAATTTTCCAAGAGCAAAAAGTATGAATGCTTTTATTGTTGATTTTAGCCTTTTTCCCATTAGAAAAATAACCCCACATGGCAAGCCCATGTGCACCTCCACACCACATGTGCATCTCCAATAATAGCAAAGCTAATATATAGAGATACAAACTCTTTGGCCTATCCGATGTGGGACTAAAGTTTCTAAAGGAAAGGCCAAAACTCCAACAATCCCCCATATATCTCTATATATATGGGTATAAGTGTTCCCCACAATAACTGTCCATCATGCATTAGGAGAGATGTCGCTGACGACTTGAATCTTCTCGCATGGGTCAAAAATCAGACTATAATACAAGAATGGACTAAGCCTTGAATTCTGCATCATAGCTGAAATTCTTTCCACTCACATAATGTAGTTACATGTGCTTCTGGCTACACATTAAAGGCCTGTGCCGGCCTGGTTTCAGTATATAATTTTGGACGTCTACAAGTTTACCCTCAAGAGACGGCCTGATATTTCTTTGTCCATACACTATAGGTGAGTTCATTATAAAGAGACATGGCATGAAGCGCTTTGCGCTTCCCTTGCGGTACTACGCCGCCATGACATGGCTTAAAGCCGAGGCCTTACCCCGTACCGGGAACCTCATTATAGTGTCATACTACTGTAGCATGAGGCAACCGCCTCTTTGTAGTGCCAAACTACCCAGCATGAAGCCTTAGGCTCCCTTGCGGTGTTACGCCGCAACGACATGGCGTGCAAGGCCGAGGCTTTATCCCTAACCAGGTACCTCATGGTGGTGTCGTGCCACTGTAACATGAGGAACTCCTTCTCTTTGTAGTGCTGACTACACCCCTCTTTATATTTAACATACAGCATTAGGCTAACTGCCTATTTGCGGTGCTACGCCGCTGTGACTTGGCCTGCAAAGCCGAGGCTTTATCCTATTACTGGGCAGCACCCCACATATAGGAACCTCATTGTGGAGTCACCCCACTGTAGCATGGAGTTTCACTCCTTGTAGTGCTGCTCTACCGTGCCTCCTGTAAAACACACCAGGCATTCACTCTGCCTGAGAACTCATTAAGGCAATTAAGCCAACCTTCCCACAGGAACCGTTTTCCGCAAAAAATAACAGTAGACAACAGTGGTTGTAGGTCCGTAACCTCTCCATGCCCAATAGAACATGTACCCACCGTTCCTGATATTCTTCCGATTAGTGGTCCTCCCTTGAACCAAAAGCTAGATGCCTAGTAGATAAATCTTTGAACTAATAGCATAAAACTTTATGGTAGGAATACAATAATACAATATCAGAATGCCTTCAAGCCTATTTTACAAGCTGTGTCATCGACCAGCTGGCGCTTGAGGCCCTTGGTGAACGGATCCGCCAGGTTCTCCTGACTCCGAACATCAATAACTGCAATAACACCTCTCTTGATAAGTTCGTGTACTGCCCTGTGCTTCAACCGCACAGTCCTCTTCTTTCCATTGAAGAGGTCATTTGATGCCACTGCCGCAGTCGCCTGGTTGTCGCAGTATATCGGTATCGCCGGTATTTGCGCCCCAACCATTGGAAGATCATCCATGAGCTCCCGAAGCTATTCTGCTTCCTCGGCTGCGATATCAAGTACAAAGAACTCAGATTCAATGGATGACCACGAGAGCATAGTCTGCTTCTTCGACTTCCACGATATAGCAGCTCCGTCCATTGTGAAAACGAATCCACCTGTGGACCTCTCGCTCTCCACCTCTGATCACCAGCTGGCATCACTGAAGCCTTCCACTACCGGCAGATCTCCGCTGTAGTACAGTGCATATGTCTGAGTCTTCTTGAGATATCTCATAACCCGTTTCACAGCTTTCCAGTGTTCAGCACCTGGGTTGCTCGTGAAACGACTCAGCATTCCCACGGCGAAAGCTATGTCAGGCCTTGTGGCATTAGTAGCATACATCAAACTTTCGATTACGCTTGCATACTCCAGCTGCCTGACGCTTTCCCCTGAATTAGGCTTCAGCTTCAGATCACACATGTACGGCGTATCGATCCCTGGAAGATCCCGATACCCATAACGAGTGATCATTTTTCTCAATATAATGAGACTGTGACAGTGCCAGTCCAGTGTCTGTCCGGATGATCTTGATCCCTAAGATCACATCAGCTTCCCCCAAGTCCTTCATACTGAACTTGCTTGAGATGAATTTTTTTGTCTCCGTGACACAGCTAATATCCGTACCTAGGATAAGCATTTCATCCACATACAGACAAACGATCACACCTCTTCCATCAGCGAACTTCGTGTAAACACACTTGTCCGTATCGCTGACCATGTAGCCATTTGACCTTATAACTTTATCAAATTTCTCATGCCACATCTTGGGAGCCTATTTAAGACCGTACAAGGATTTCACCAACTTGCAGACTTTATCTTCAAGACCCCTGATGACAAATCCCTCTGGCTGTTGCATGTAAATCTCTTCGGTCAGCTTGCCATTTAGGAAAGCCGTATTCACATCCATCTGATGTATCACCATCTTATGTATTGCTGCGAGAGCAATCAACATTCTGATGGTGGTCATCCGGGCTACTGGCGCATACGTGTCAAAATAGTCAATCCCCTGCTTCTGAGAAAATCCCTTGGCTACCAACCTAGCCTTGAACTTGTCAATAGTTCCGTCTGCTTTCATCTTCTTCTTGAAGATCCATTTGCATCCGATGGGTTTCGCTCCTTCAGGAAGATCAACCAACACCCAAGTATTATTTGAGGTGCTAGAATAAATTTTATTGTCAATCGTCTCCTTCCAGAAAACTGCGTCTCTGGTCTTCATCGCCTCATCATAGGTAAGCGGATTTGCTTCCACATGATAGGTGACAAAATCACTTCCGAAGTCCTTCGGCCTCCTCTCTCACTTCGTTGACAGCTCAGCGAGATCTGGTTCAACCGTTGTTTCAACAACAACATCTTCTTGGACCACATCTTTATTGAAGACTTGCGCACCCTCATTGTTCTCCGGAACATCTGCAAGAACAATATTCTTGTGCCTTGTAAATTTATCTTCAAAATATTCTGCGTCATAAGATTTGATGATATGATTTGATTCAATATCAAGAAATCTTCGAGCATCACTCTTCTCGGCATACCCCAAGAAGATCGTCTTAGTAGTCCTTGTCCCAAGCTTCTGAATCTTCAGATATGGAAGCTTGACATATGCCAGACACCCCCACACTCGAATGACATTCAAGTTAGGTCTGACCTTGAACCAGAGTTCATGAGGAGTAACGTCTGAAGTTGCATGAGGCACTCTATTTAGAATAAAAGTGGCCATCAATGCAGCTTCTCCCCAGTAGCACTTAGGAAGACCAGCAGTCAACAACATTGAGTTAATCATTTCTGTTAACGTTCTGTTCTTCCTCTCTGCTACTCCATTTGATTGAGGAGAGTACGGAGCCGTAGTCTCATTGACAATTCCATGTTCTTTGCAGAACGATACGAATTCATGAGACCTGTACTCCCCACCTCGATCACTTCTTATCCTTTTGAGTTGTTGTCCAGTCTGCCGCTCAGCTTCGGCTCTGAACTCCTTGAACTTCTCGAATGCTTCGTCTTTAGCCTTCAGCAAGTAGACTAACGCATACTTTGAGAAGTCATCGATGAAGGTTATGAAATACTTCATCCCGGCCTTTGTAGAGAACTGTTTGAAGTTACAGATATCGGAGTGTACCAACTCCAGAAGATCTGTACTTCGATTAACCCGAGGAAAGGGTTTCCTAGTGATCTTTGTTTGAGCACAAACTTCACATTTCTCTACCTTACCTCCATACTTGGAGATAAGTCCTAGACTAGACATTCTGTTTATTCATTTACAATGAACATGTCCTAGCCTATTATGCCACAACTCAAGAGTGTAAGCAGAATGAGTGACTTTATTAATCACATTAATTACATTGGACTGATTTACAAGCTGAATTTTGAACATTCCTTTGGTATAAAAAGTTTTCTCGAAATATGTTCCTTTGATAGACATCACCATCTGGCCAGCATTGATGTCCATCCTGAGGCCTGCTTTGCAGAGTAAGCCTCCTGAGATCAGGTTCTTGGCGATAACAGGTACGTGCTTTACGCCTTGAAGCGTCAGAGACTTCCCCGAAGTCAGCTTCAACACCACCGTCCCGATCCCGAGCACTTCAGCTTGTGCCTGGTTCGCCATCATAACCACTTCAGAAGTAGGTGTATAGGTGGTGAACCACTCCTTACTGGAGCAGACATGACAGGAGGCTCCAGTATCTACCCACCAGTCAGAGTCAGTCCTTACCGCATCAACCTGTGCAATCATAGCAACAATGTCAGTGATCATAGATACCTTACTAGGCTCTCCTTGCTCTGATTGCTTGGTTTTTGCTTTGCACTCATTCTTAAAGTGGCCCTTCTTGCCACACTTGAAGCAAGGCATTTGAGACTTTGGCTTCTTTTTCTTGATAGAAGTTCCCTTGACTTTTAGATTGTCAGAGTCCTTCTTCTTGCTGTGGAAAGCCGCCTGCTTTCCCCTTGGTTCTTTGGTCTGAACCAGATTGGCGTTAGCCAATTGCTTGGACAGTGTGTCCACCTTCAGTTGAGCCCGTATCTGGTCCTCAACATATATTTCCTGCAAGAGATCTTCAAGGCTGATCTCAAGCTTCTTCCTATGCATATTTGCATAGAACTTGGTCCACCCAGCGGGGAGCTTTGAGACAATCCTTTTCGTCCTCAAAGACTTTTCGTCCTTCACCTGTGGCAGCATAGACTTTTCGTCCTCAAAGAACCACTTGTGATATTTTTTAACCACAAATATTTTACTGCGGTTCTTGTCTTCTTCGTAGAGTTTTTCTAGAGACTCCCATATGTCTCTAGCGATATTCTTCTTAGAATAGGATTCTGCAAGGGAATCCTCCATAGCATTCAGGATAAGCAACCTGCAAATGCTATTTTCTCTTCTCCACTTGGCCTGAAGTTTAGTAGCCGCAGAGATTACGGCAGCAGACCCAGTATCTGGAACGGTAGGTTCCTCTTCAAGAAGCATGTGATCCACGTCTCTGAGTTGAAAAGTGAGAAAAATCTTCCTCTTCCAGACTTGATAATGCTCTCCATCAAACTTTTCTAATTTACAAAAGTCAGTATTGAGGAGTGAAGCATTAACGTTTTCCATCGTAGCAATAAAGCTTTGAGATTGTTAGTGCCGGGGCACAATTTTTCGATAGAAAACTAAGAATATGAAACAATTGTA